>JAQSVH010066461.1:0-33500 GCA_029448705.1 Adansonia digitata | reverse complement strand
AAACCCCCTAGCAATAGTAACTCCACTATAAGAAACTTACCCTTTCTCCTCATAAACAAGCTTTACCATTTTTTACTCTACTTTCTTTCTTTCTCTAAAAACATGAAAAACTACTAAACCCTATACCCCATTATATAACATAACGATCTGGGCTCTTCATATTCCCTCATCATAATGTGTCACCACCTCATTTAGCGAAATAACTATTCCACCCTAGCACTCTACCCCCCACTGACACGTGCCCTCTACCATTTTGTATCCCTCTAAACATGCTCTTACAAATCCTTCTGTCAAGACATGTGTTCTAATCTCATTCATTTTCCCTTTCCCATGCCCCTTTTTCATTCTGCCATTACTGCTACCATTAATAAGGATAGTTGTACCTTTTCATCTTTCACGCGTTAAACCCTAAATACCATGCACCAACCACCCCTCACACACATCCAAAATGTCGAGTCATTTTATGACTAGCTTTAGACTGTAAGTGGGATAATTATTATACCTCCACGTACGACGATCGCCAAACATTATCAATCAACTGTTTTCCACGTACGAGCGATCACCAAGCAATATCATAAAATTGATTACCCAACAGCACCTAACAGTGATGTGACCTCTCCAAAAATGACTTAAATGCATAGTTAACATCTACTGAATGGTGGTCGACTAACGAAGCTGACCATTAGGCACCATAGCCTGACATCTAGCTCGGTGCTGATCACATCACTATCAAATCACCTGACACCATGTCTCCAAAAAATTTTTATAAAAAGGGCAAGCAAGCCTAAAGGTAAGGATTCAACTCCCAAACACACACATACCATTATACAAAGCACCATTCTGACTTAACCATCGATGAGGGCTCCCAGAGCATAAACCCCAGCATCCTCCAACCTTCTTTGTATTGCAGGGTCACACCCAGCTTTCGGTACCGATAAGGAAAGCATCAATAATATTTATTAAATAAATGTCATTTATTTAGATAAATGAAGAATTTAGATAATTAGGTTAAGCTCAACGAAATACTCCACAGCCCAGATACCCGTATATTGTGCCAAGCCTAGATTTGGTCTAACTTGTTGGGCCAAATTTTAGGGCCCAATATTTAAAGGAATTCAGCCAACATAGGTTGGGAAAGTTGGCTAACCATTTAATTAACCTAAGACAAGGAAAAGAATTTAACTTGCTTTAGGATTTTTAACTAGGTTAAAACTTTTCCATTCTAAATCCAACTGGAAGATTAAGCTAATATATATAAATATGAAGGCTTAAAGGCTTGGTAGCGAGTTTTAACTTAATTTTGAAATAGAAGGCTACTAAATATATTGAGAAAATATATTTTATTAGATAAAAGATAGTTTTCTTAAACAATATTGCCACCTACACCAAACTTTAGAGATAATGCCACTTGCTTAAGAACCATTGTGATTAGAATAAATTTGCATTATTCTTTCTTCTTAATTCTTGTTTGATTCAAGAAATTTAGTTACCTTTTGTTAAGGGTTAATAACTCATCTAGCTAGCACTAGAGAATCACTGGACTTCAAGAAGGTATTAATAAAAACTTGTGTGGATAATGGTTAAAGGTAAGACACATGTGCTGCTTTTGGTCTTCATGAATCTTTTAAGAAATTGGCTTTTTATGATCTTTTTGACCAATTTTGTTTTAGATTTTGACACATAAAATTCAAGGTCACTTTTTAACAAATGGATGTTCGAATCTTGAATTAAATTATAAAGTTTGCTACATGTAACTCTTTCCTTAAAAATCCATAAATAAGTTTGACTATTTTGATGTTTACAACTTCCCCTACTCTTTTCTCTATATTTTGTTGATTTTGCGAATTCAATACATGCAATGGGTCAGACTTTATGGGATACAAGATCCCTTTATCTTATAACTATTAGAGCCAACTAATTAGATAAATAGCTAATGATCCAAATATAATTTTTTTGCAAGCCTAAATGAAATGATTTGTTTGATGGCTCATGGATATAAATATGTAACCTCTAGTTTTGAACCTTTCCAAAATTACATTCAAGTATTTTAAGACTTATTATCACTAGTCATGATTATTAACTTTTCATAACTCAAGCATGCTCCTATTAAATCCTCAAGGTATAAGATTCTTGTAGGGAATCTAATTCAAAATCTTTATTTTGAATTTCAAAATTTGTTTGGGCTTTAACATATTAAATTTGGTTAATTAAATATAAATTAAGCGATAGGCCCAGTTGTAGAACAATTTTACTATGATTTATTAAAATAGAGGAGTTAAGATAGCATGGCATCCATTTGGTAGTAAAAAAATTGTTTAAAACATTATTCAAAATGATATCCTCACAATTGGGCCATATTTACTAAAAATAAAAAGCCTAAATGTTTAGGAATGATCATAAAAGTTTTATAAAATTTCATAGATGGATTAACAAGCTTAATCTACATCAACTGGGTTGCATTCTAAGTAGACCCATTATTACTTCTAAATACAAAGTATGTATTTAAGAATAACGAGACCATAACATAGATCAAATTATATGATTAATGATTTACTTAAGGAGGAATAAATGTAAGAATGGCATTGAATGCTAGCATTCATCCTTAATTGGCATGTGATTGCTAAAATAATCATGGCAATGTTTCAAAATACATTAATAAGAAGGCAAGTTTGATCAATATCGATAAGATTACCATTCTCATGGTATAACTTCACTACTCCTTTCATCTATTTCATACAATCTTTCACACATATTTAAGTGCCAACATCTAGGTATCATATACCAAGAGGGGTGAATTAACCTCAAACATGCCTATTTTATAAACTCCTAGAAGCTTCCTACTTTAATAACATCAAATTATTTCTTGCAATCTCTATCTAGTACTCCACAATTATGGCATGCCTCCTTATTATTTCATTTGGCATTCTTTACAAGAAAGTATAATGATAGCACATGGATTATGAACCATAACCTAGCTAATATGCTCAACTCATGAAAAGGCTAGATTTGGCTACCTTCTAACATCTTGCTTAGGAGCAATTCCTTAAGGATGTAAAATCTCTCATCATTATTATCCTTATTGAACTATTCTATAAGGCTTCAAATGATTTCGTGAGCATTAATTGCCACTAGCTTCTTTCAAAGTGTAGGTGCCATATTATCCATCATCATAATATGGCTACATCAAGGGTATTTATTTGAACTTGATAAACTGCCCTATGACCTAATGGGCTTCTTGGATATGCCATTCAATTTGTTTTAAGACAATTTTAATACTGTGGGACTAAATAATGGAGTTTAACTCATTAATTGATTAACATTAAGTATGCTATACAATGACAGGTTCGAAGTAATTTTAACCTATTTATATACGATATGAATCAAGAATATATAATGTCAATTGCATGCAAATGTAATCATTGACTAAGGTTTTAACACTTTAATGATTATTCTCATTATTTTATTAAAATTATGGCTCTCCACTATAATACGAGAAGTTCAACATTTGAATCTTCTTAATGAATAGGGACCTTTTTCATCCTGACATAACCTTGAGTGACTCAACAAGCTATGCATAAACTAATTCGACAGACACCATAACTTAATGATTGCATTTCTATGGAACTCTTAGATCAGCTAGGTGGCGACTCTTTGCCTAAATGCAAAGTATGCATTTTTCCTAACTACTGCCTTTAGTGTCATGTGGTCAAGATTGTAAGCATGTAGACAACATGGCATGAGTTGTGTAAGACCCATTATTCATAACTTAAGAAGTTCAAATGGCAGTGAATGACTTAAGAAGTGTCCTAAGGACAGAGATCAAATATCTTATTTTGAATAATGGAAGGCGTCTAATCATGCTAAGGCATGTACTCAATCTTCTATGAGAGATTTTTCATTAATTAATATTTAGGTCTCACTGATTTATGATTGATTGCCATGGTTGCATTTGTTTAAACATAAATATATCCCATATATATAAAGCATAAATAAATCTAACTCATAGAATTTACTAGGATGATTATGGACTTTTGTCTAAACTAGTTTCCTTGAGCCATTAGGAAACTAGGTGGTCAATTTCCTAGGGATACCATACATAGTATATTAGTGTAAGCCGTGCAAGCTAATCATTAAGGCAAAGTATTTAGTGATTTCATGTAATCAAACATTATATTTAATTAATGTTATGAATATATTTCATTACCCATGAGATTTAGTTTACAAGTATTGTAAACATCTTCTATAGATAAAGCCCATAATACACATTGGCCTTCCAAGAGAATTATAATAGAGTTACAATTATGAGAACCCTATGCATCAAAGCCATGTTTATTTAATTAGTTATTACTACAACAATTACATATATAGTTACACTAATTTTCTTTAATTAGTTAATCTTAAAATTATTTGTAATTAGCTTAAAAGTCCAAATTACTATTTAAAATATTAAAAAATATTTAAATATGAATATTTATATATTTTATAATTAAACTTAAATAAAATTATCTGTAATTAACTAGAAAGTCCAAATTACTATTTAAAATATTAAAAAATATTTTTATATGAATATTTATATATTTTATAATTCAACTTAAATAAAAATTATTTTTATTAATAAATAGTAATTCAAGAAAGATTGAGTTAGCCTGAATTAAACAAATTCTTATCCAAGCATAGCCTAATTCATTGTATTCATTCACTATGTTGGCATTTGTCCTCTAGATCTTTCCACATCAACATTTAAACATGCCATAATAGTATTTCCTTTTTTTCAAATAAAGAAAAAATAAAAAGAAAAAAATAAATCGAAGACTATTAAAATTGAAACGTTCTCATTTGAAGATGTGAGTAAACTTGGTAATTCGTATATTCATCTCATGTTTGTGTTATTTTACCGTGTCATAATTGCGTTTAAGATAGCTTTGATATGTATTAATTCATATTATATAGATTTTAAAACATGTTTTCTTATCATTCTGAGTCATATTTTAGTTATTTTATCTGTGTAATATTAGTAAATATCATTCTAATATTTAAGTTAAATCTGATTATTAATAATAAATTGCTTTTTAATATGACTTTAATATAATTTAATTTTTTTTAAATATTGAAGTTTTATTTCTTTTTAATAAAATTTTATTTTCATGATATATACCTAATAAATAAGTTTTAGTTGGTAACTTTTTTTAGTTTTCTTACTTTTTCAATAAAACCCAAGAAAAGCAAAGACCAATACAAACTGGCAGTCAAATTTAAATGTTGTGATTCATTCTATCAAATCCAAAGATTAAAAAAGCTTTAGTTCTTATAGTTTTCATTGTAGCTATCACCTACATTTGAGGAAAGTTGTCGACTATAGACAAATTATGAAGTATGTAATTTTCCTAAACATTTTAGAAAAGCTTAGTTTCCTAAAAAATTCATATTTTCAAGAAATAAATTTTTTAGGAAAACTTTTGTCCAAAACTAATTAAATTTTGAAATTTTTCCTAGCAATTAGGAAATTCACTGATATTGGATAACAATTACCCAATCCAACTAGAATTCCAACTCGTTAAATTATGGAATCATAGTCCTTAATTTATGAAATTTTACTCCCACTAGAAAACTAGTTCTACTTGAAGTAGGATTCAAACACGTAATGTCATTTTTGGAGGCAAACTCTTTGGCCATTTGAATGGCCAGTATTTTGTCACTCCTAAAAGTCATTGTGTGCCATCCATGGTGGTTCCTGGATGTCCAAAATTGGGCTGCTTGCTGCCCCTACAAATGGCATCACTCTTGGTAACAATTTACCTTGATTTGTTCCACTTTTGGTTTGTCCCAAGTGCAACAATAGTTGCTGCAATTTTTCAGCAAGCTTTCAAGCTTTAAGAATGCTTCAAACATGAATCAAATTCTTCCAAAAGGGTGTCCAAGAGAAGCAAACAAGGTTGGGGAATGTTTCCTTATCCATTTTAGGTGGACAAACAAGAATAAGAAAGTGCAAAAAATTCTAGCATTGAGTATCTTCATGTCAAGGTGAAGATTGATTTTCTTTAAAAAATTTTAATCCCAAATAAATTTTGAAGCTTTAGTTAACATAATAACTTAAATGTTCAAAGATTAAAGAAATCAATTTTAAAGATTTTAATCTAGATCAATTATAGCAGTTTTAATTCACCTAATTAACTATCAATCATGATTAAAATCCAATAATTACATACTTTTCTAGATCTAAAAATCAAAACAATTTAAAGATTTTTCAAAAAATTGAGAAACATTAAATCGATACACAGTCTAACATTTATCACCAAGAACAAGCAAGCATCAATCATATGTAATCAATGATCCTAGGCCCTGATACCACTGGAAGGAATCTTCTTTTCTAAATCCAAAAATTTTAAAAGAATTTCATTCATAAAATAAATTAAGAAATTACAAGAAATTACATACACAGTGGAAAAACATCAAGATTACAAATCAAATTCCTTCAGGATTTTTGAATCATGTTTACATAATTGTAAAAATTTTCTAGCAAATTTTGTCTTCAAGAAATGAGATGATACCTCCCTAAAGACTCATAACATTGAAGGAAAATCCTTACAAGAAGATCTATAAAGAAAGATTATGTCCAAATCTTTCCAAGATCACAGTCGTTCCAAGTGCAATGCCTCTAATAGTAATCCACATAGATGGTAATAAGAACCTTCTCAAGGTTTAGGGTTTCTCTAGTGCTAGCTGAAAGATATTGGGATCTTAAACAAAATGTATATAACCTTGGTTTCTTTTCCCTAAGAGAAAAGGTTAATAGAATTTATGGCAAACAAAAGAAAGAAAACCTTAAATAAACATTTACAAGATATCCTAATTTTTTTTCTTTGGCCATAACAACATAATAACAATTCTCGATCACTAAAGATCATGAAAAATTAAGAGGTAAGACAAGAAAGTGATGCAACTAATCACATTAGCCTTGGCCAAAACTTGGAAGTTTCTTAAACAAAAGTGGTCTTAACTTTCTTAAGGATTTACCAAAATTAGGTTTGTTAAAATTCTTTTAGCCAAAACATATTGATAATGTATTTATACGTTATTCATTAGATTAAGATATCAAAGATTGGATCAGGATCCACTTAACTCAATGACTAGCCAAAATTAGTGTCCATATGCAAGATAGGTAAAACTCTTTTACCTAGTCCAACCATGGTTGGGCCAAGCTGCTAACTAATTAATATCTTGCTTACCACTACATTATTGGAGTTTGAATTATTTATGCCAAACCCTAATCCATGTCTAAATGGGCTTTGTTCAAAATAAGGCTTATAGATTAACTAATTAGAGTTTTGGCAAACCCTAAATTTACATGCAAGAATATTAATTCCCAATTATTTTTCTTACTTAAGTAAAACAATTTTACTTCATGTAAATTTAATTAAATAATTATCAAATAATTATTTAATTTTCCAAAAAGCAATTATCAAATAATTCTTTTAGTAACCAAGAACTAAATTCAGCCATTATTAAGATAAACCTTATCTAGATAAGTCATACTTATCTTTCTTGTCTTATTAGGACATCCTTTCTAGATTTCATAAATCTAATTTTTATGTCCTAATAAATCTTTAAACTATTTCAATTAAGTCCTCCATAAAACACCTTTTACTTAATTAAATCATACTTAATTAAATCCCAATTTTAGTCCAATTAATTTGTCCTATTGTGTGTTACCCATTAGGTTCCCAACATGTTGCAATGAACATAATAATCTCATTAATTATATTCACAGATCAAGAGCAGGATCAAGCAATCCATCATGACTACCCAAATATTAAAAAGTCAAATATAACCTTATTGAAACCTTCTAATAACTAGCTTATTAGTGTAATTCCATTCTTTCACCAAATGAGCATGAGCATGGTTTAGTGTCTAACCATTCTTTAATCCACAGTAGTCCTTACAGCTCATGGTTAATGTTATGAATTTAGATAAACAATTTCTCCTAAGCTTATCTTCACTGTAATACTATTAAACAATACCAGGAATAGATAAGATACATCTTTAATGTCCCTAGGAGTGGTGAATCCTCTCTAGATCACCCATCCACCTACATATGCTTCATGTCATACCCAAAATCACCCTACATTTGGTATCTATCAAAGTGGACCACTTCACGATAGAATCAAATTATGACACTCCTTACAAAAGATGACTTGATAACACTAGGCTAAAGACTATTTATACACGACTAATACGGAGAACATTTCCATGGACACTTGAAAGAGTAATAGCAAATAGAGTTCTCACATGGGCCACTTTCAATGAACTTGTTTCCACAAAACAAGCACCTATTTGCCATCCCATGTGTCTCGCATGCTTCAATCGTAAGATCGGTTGCCTACTTTCTAAGTAAGAAGGCATAACATGAGTTAGTCTTTGAACATTACCAATGACTTTCTTGACAATACAATGACCAAGAACATTTTTAAAATCGAGGTTTGATGCATAAGAATCTCATAATTGCACCACTTTAAAATTCTTTTACAATACCTTTTAAGCTCTATGGGCTTTATCCAATTAGTGTTTTCATAACAACTAATCATGCCATTAACATGAAAAAAAACTGGCATTATTAAACTAGTAATGAGTATTTAGTTAATTGATTGTCTATCTATGTCCCAATTCACTCACTCTTGATTTCATTCACCACAAGGTCAATAGACCTTAACATGCTTAAAATTGAATAAAAATCCTTGGACTATGGAAATAACCTAAGTAACCCTCAAATGCGAGAAATTATATGGATGATCATAAATCATAAAAAATGATCGAATGCTCTTAGCATAAGAAAGTTGCAAAATGATCCCTAATATGCACGAAAGATCATGGAAATTTCATAAAATATTCCATAAAAGTTTTTAACACTCTTAAATGCATCCCTAAACTCAAATGCATCCTTAAACATCATTTTCCACCAATAAACATAAAAATATGCATTCTAGACACCTTATTTTATCCCAGCTAGCATCTAAGGTATCAAAAGTTATCATTCGAGGCATCATTAAAGTCATTCCGACCAGCATAGATTATATCCTATCATCCAAAGTAAAGGTAAGGTGTTCAAAGAGCCAAAGGTGCATAAAATTCCCATTTTTGCATGTATGTATTGATACATGTCTCTATGTATCCATACACAGCTTTTACATAATGAAAAATTCCAATTTTATTTCTTGTATCCATACAACAAGTTTGTGTATTGATATTGTTGCTTCATGTATCTATACATTGGTTTATGGTATTGATACAAGGCTTGGCAGTAGTGAAATCATGATTTTTGACCAAACATATCGATACATAAGTGAATGTAATGATGCATTCTTTAACATATCGACACATCTGGGCAAAACTTGCTCATAATTTTGCTATGTCACACTATGTAGCAATATAGCCTATGTTTTTTGCCTAGTTTATTGCATTTTTCACTCCTTTGCCTATTGCATTAAAACATGAATTTGGTTATATTGGCTCTAAAAATAATCTAATTTCAAATTAAATTTCATGGAAATCATGTGGATTTTATTTTGGGCCTTAAAGATTGGATTGACACATTTTTAAGGGTCCATTAAGCTTGGGATAGGGACATTTCATGATATAAGTTGATTTAATGAAGGCTAAGGTAGACATTACTCATTTGCTCAACCCATGCATGAGTTTCTTTGGCTACAAGAATAGTATAATAGCCAATGAAACGTTGAAAGCTAAACTCTTTATACCATGGCTCATCAAGTATATGTTAGATTTTCTTAGATTTTTTGGTGACTAAAATCACATGCTATATATTCAACATTAGAAGCTCAGCTAAAGCATACACATTCACATTTTCACACACTCTTTTTAGCAAAAATATACTATTCTCAAAGCTCTCCCTTAAAGGCCCCAAAAACCCTCATAAAACCTTTTTTCTCTTTCATTTTTCCTCTTAATACCTTCCCTATTGACAGCATAATCCTTAAGCTTATAGTTGGCTACCTTTTTTTTACTGAAGTACCGTAACGAAAGGAGAGAAAGTGAGCTAAAATATTGCAAGCTTGGAAAGTTTGCTAGTTAAAAAACAAAGCAATGCTCGAAGCTTTTTGGTTCATTTTCTATCACTTCTCTTTTTTCTTCCATTTTTATCATCTGCATCATTTTAATAAACCATTTTTATGAAAGCCATGACCTTATCTTAGGATAATATTAGGACCTAGATAATTTATTGATGCTTTAATGCTTTTGTTAATCAAAAATGATATTTTCCTTGCTTTCATCCTAATAGCAATTGTTTTGTTGTTTATGCTTATTTGTCTTGTGTTTCATGTTTAATACATGACAATATGCTCATCTTAGCATGCTTGGATCTTTACATTGCATTTGAATGCATTTGTACCATGTTTTCTTTGTTGAAATGATTAGATATGTTGTTGTCTTGATGATTACTTGATAAGAGATGTTTATACCATGATTTAAGTTCAACATGTTTGTTTAAGTGTCTCTTTAATGCATTTTATTACTTGCAAAAGCAGTTTTTCAAAAACCCCAAGTTAAATCCATATTAATTTCAATAAATGGAGAAAAATATAAATTTAATGTTTCCTATCAAATTGGTCATCCAATATCTGGAAAAAAGTCAAGCATTTATGTTTGGATTCATGGCCTTAAATGGGAAAATAAATTCTATTTTCAAGCCCAACAAAATCTAAAAAATGTTCTTTAAGTTTTTGATTAAAAGTCTTTATTATGAACCTTTTTGTCAATTGAATGGCATGGATAACAGGTAGTTCATCGACCTATTCTCTAGGATTTAAATACTTTATTATTCCACTAACATAGACCTAAAGTTTCAGACATCTAAATTTTTTGAACCTTTATACAGGATTAAAGAGTCCCTAAATAAAAACTCTCATGTTTCGATATTAGTAGCACTTCTGACCTTGAATTGAAAATTTATTTTTAGGACCTATGTGATTTTTTAGAATTTCTTGGTATTTTTCCTCAAAAGGGCATTGAGTTACCATTCTAGCAGTATCCTATTTTCCCTTGCATCATTCCAAATATGGAAGTTCTAATTTTTTGAACCTTTATTGCTTTGAACCCCTAGAATCAGTGATTCGTATTATGCTTAGGCCATTTCTGCCTATTAAATGATTTTTAAGGGAATTTAAAATATTTTTCCTGAAAACTACGTGAAATTTCTTTTTTGAAAATTTATGTTTATTATTTAACTATTTCAAATGAATCTAAAATGATTTTTTAAAATTGGCTTCACCTTTTCCCCCACACCTACTATCAGTGCCAAGCTAAACTTGAATTTAAAAATTATTTCCATCTAAAAAATGATTTTTTAGGAATTTTGAAATATATTTATATTAATCTTAGTTTAGTTACATTTCCAATAGTATGTCGTTTTCCACCTGAAGCCCTTAGATTAGTTTGGAATAAATTTAGGAATATGGATAACGTGACATTGTCCCCTATTTTTGGAATTACTCAAAATTAACCAATTTCCCCAATCCCCATTTCACGTTATTTGGATGCCTTACGATGAACTCGATAGACCTATCAAAAAATTTGTAAGTTGCCTACAATTCTTATTAGGCTGGGATTAAGAAGCAAGCATTCTTTATATTTTGCAACTAAACCCTTATACCAAATTAATAGTTTAATTTTAGATTCACCTTTTTTTTTTCAAAAAAGCACTCAAAATATTTCAATTTTCAAAAATCATCAAGGTTTTCAATTATGGTGGATACTCTAACCCTATTTTTTAAAATTGCCTTTAAAAACTCTAATTTTCTCTTTCTTGATTCATCTTAGGCCTTTCAGCCAAAACCTCAATTTTCATTCCTTATACAACCCACAAGTCCAAGCTCATCTCAAATTTGTTATTTTGGTTATTCTTCAGTAACCTAGGATAATTACAAGATACATCCCAACCATCCTTCCTTTCTTTGCTTTATGTATTTTATTTTTCTCATAATATTTATTATATTTCCCTATGCTTTAGCAACACGTTTCTTTTCTTGATGACAATTTTGCATTCATGTTTTAGAAAATCAAATTTCCAAAAACATGAGGCAATTTTCTATGTTAGTATCCCTCTAATGCTTGATGTAGAACATCCTTTTCAAATTAATCCAAAATTTTTTTTATCAAAACCTCTATGTTTCTCTTTCTTTTCGAGTTGCATAGAGAGATACAAATTTATTATAAAATTTAGACTTAATATTTTTAAAATTGAATCATAAGAAATGGACTAGGTGTAAATAATGAGTATATATGAAACCTAAATAATTTGTGGCTAGATGGCACTGATTTAGGGCACCGTAGGGGTATTAATCCTTCCCTATGAGTGTTCGATTCTCGAATCCTTTTAAATGAACTATGGTATGTGCAAACCATAAAATCAACATTTTGAGTTTCTTAGCTCAAAAATATCAGTAATAGGTGTTTAGTCATACTAGCCTAAAATGATCGGTGACGACTTTATGTTTTTGGCCACTTCACGATGGCCATCCAAGACCAGTTGGACAAGCGATTCATCCAATAGTTTCCCCCACTCTAGTCATGAGAAACATCCTTTTTTCTTACCCTATCACACTAACAAATATCCCAATCGAGCATATACCTTTTTTAAGTCAAGTGTGTCATCCAAGTGAATAGGTAATAGCACATGGTGACATGTATCATACATGATTTTTACTTATAAAGTACCTCATCAACATGAACATACATGGATTTATCATCATGCATGCTGGTATGGTCATAATCACAATTTTCTCATGGAAAATCCATAGACATATGCATCATTATCACAATGCATGAAAATGTTATCGAATACATGTCATACATGATTTTAAACATAAAATAGCCCATCAAAATGAACATACATAAGTATATTAACTTACATGGTAATGTCGCCACAACCACTGTATTTTCATGCAAAATACATAAGCATATAAAACATGACAATAGTGCATGAAGAGAACATAAAATGCATGTATCATACATGGAATAACATACAAGTGGAATAAGAAGCTAAAATAAAGTTACATCATTAAGAAAACTTGATGAAAATCACATAAAACTAGAAAACTTAGCCTAAAATATTTGGGAAACAAATTTTTTTGATGGAAACTTCATTTTCACAAAATTTTTAGCAAAAAATCAAACAAAATAAAAAAAATAGCATTTTGAGGTCATAGCTTAAAAATTAGCCATAACTTGGTTTTACACATTGGCATAAATCATCACTTAAGCATGGCTTTGGATCATTAAGCTTTCTTCAAAAGGAAGAAAAGATGTTAAAATGAGAGTTGAAGATTAGAAGAATACAACCTTATCATTTTCATTTCTTTTTACTTTTCTTTCTCTTTCTTTGCTCTTCTTTTTTAGTTCTAGTTTCTAACTAATAACTTGTGGATTCTTCTTTCAAGAACATTCAAGGGGGTTTAAAACACCTTTGAGCTAATCATATCTCATCCCTATGCACTACCACCTATTTCTTGACAACAAACCCATGCTTTCTAGCTAGCAATCCGTCTACACTTCTAGGTGGTCTAACAAGTGCTAAAACCCTCCTAAATAAAGCATGGTTTTAGCTAAGTTTGGTGGATAAACTTTTTTGCATGCTTTAAAGAGCAAACTCCCACCCAAAGTAGCTGTATCTTAGTTCCATGCAAGAAAAAGCTTTTAACTTTGACCCAATAGCACATATTGAATTTCTATTGAAATGAGCTTAAAATAGTTAAGAAAAAACTAAACTAGATGTCATTTAGTTCCTAGACACAATTAGAACATTAGGTCATATATTCTAAGCTTATTCAAGCTCTAATGTCTTAAACCATATGGGTGGTTCCCATGATCATGTTCTAATATGAAAAATTTGTAAATCATCCTTTATATGATTATAAAGCAATCCAAGGCCATTAGAAAGGAGAAATGTAAGAAAATTTTGTCTAAAATCTTATTTATTTGAAAAATGTCATGTAGTATCAGTACATTTGATGTTTGTATGATACAGTAGCTTCCAAAAACCATAAAAATTCATAAAATTTGACATTGTATCGATACAAAGGCATGTTGTGTCAATACAATATGTCCCGACACACAATATGTACCTGAATTGATACAAATACACACTCTAAGCTTAGAATGATTAAAACTGGATTATATATCGATACGTTAATGAAATGTATTGACACATTTTCATGAATTTCATGGAAATGACAATTTTTATTTTACATTCCAAAGGTTTCCAAAGTTCAATTTGGTCCATAAGCATTTCAAACCTTCTTTTTTTTTCTTTTTCTTTTTATTTGTATTATTTTTATTTTATTTTTTATGACCCTCCAACTAAGTCGAAGGATGTTAAAACTTTGGTTGGGGAAGAGAGACGGGTACATTTCACTTGAGTTCTAGAATCAAGCTCCACCTACTTGGAAAGGGTTCGGACAAAATTAGATGTCTACAACATGAGGATCAATTATGGATATAAAAATGAAATTTTAATATTCGTCAAATTTTAATTGACTTGTAAAAAGATTGAAATCCTATGAAATTAAGATAACAGAAAAAAAAGAACATATAGTTGATCCCTAAAAAAATTCCAAAGATGAAAGAATAATAAATAGATGACATGGTAGAAAACCATCTGGATTACAAACTTGAATCTTTAATATAGCAAAACCCAAGGTTTGCTTTACGTCTTTTCTTTTTTTATTCATTATTTTTCCATTTTTTTTCCTTTCTAAAATACTCAAAAATTTTTAAATACTTTAACATCAATATTGATTAGATTTATTTCATCCTACCAATACTTATCGAATTTAAGTGACTTCATGTTTTTGAGAGAGAATTTTACAATTAAGGTATTAGAATTAGTAAGCATCAGTATTTGTCTATTGTTATTCATAGTTGTGCGATCAGGCTCAAGTGTAAGTTGCCATTTAATTGGTGATCTTATTTTTTATTAAAGTATCTTTAGTAAGTTGCTCACTTTGATTTTTTATTTTGAGTGATCAAATTATCCTTGCTTTTTCTGGATTTTATTTGAGTAAGTATGAGTAAATTTATCTTTTTCAATTTTTCTTTAATTTTAACTTATGAGAATTTATTATTGGGATTAGTTTTCTAATTATTATAACAATTTTAATGCAAAAAATATCTTAACTTAACAATTAATTCATTTTTTTCTAAAAAAAATAACGTTATTGGATAGACCTCCCCCAAAACCTAGGGTTTGCTTTACATCTTTTCCTTTTTGATTTGTCTTTTTTTTTTGTTCTTTTTTTTCCTTTCAAAAACTAAAAATTTTCACTTCTTCTCTTTAGGTCCATTAAGATCAATTTTAATTAGATTTATTTTTGGTCTATAAATGCTTACCAAATTTGAATTACTTTACTTGTTTTAGAGAGAACATTATGATTAAATTTTTAGAATGATTAATCATCAGTCTTTGACTATCATTATCCATAGCTTTGCAACTATTGCTTAAGTGTAAGTTCCTATTTACTTGCTGATCATATTTTTTATTGAAGTTTCTTAAGTTGTCTTATTTGATCTCATTCTTGATGATCAAATTATCTTTCTTTTAGTACTACCATAATTTAAATTCTACAAGCATGTATAAAATTATAGCTGCAACTTTCATGCATGTTAACTGTACTTTAGGCTATTTGATCCACTTAATTTCTTTGTCTTGAATGCTTAAAATATAATAATTTTGATTTGCTAAGCATCTTATGCATATTGTTATTGTAATTTTGGTTATTTTGCTTAACCTCTGCTAATTTTTATAGCTTTAATTACATCATCAATGTTAGTTTATTTTGACAATGTTTTTCTCGAAGGTGAACAGATAATTTATTGGCAACTTGACAATATGAATCCTTTAACCTTAGTTTTATTTTTAGAAAAATGATTAATTAGATCACTTACAACTTGATTGTCGCATTGGAAATTCAATGTAAGGGAAAGGTTTGTTTGCAATGAAACTTTTTATAGGAAAAAGATGAAAATCCATCGAAAAAGACTTTATCAATGGAATTTTCATAAAAAAAAAATCCATCACAATAAATGAAGTTGGTAACAATTTTTTTTATCGACAATATACTTTCCATTAGAAAAGAGTATTCTCGATGAAACAATTTTGGCAAAATATCCATAGGAAAAGTTATTCAGCAATGAAATTCTTTGCCATCACTAATATTTATTTTGATAAAAATTTTCATTGGTGACAATTATCCAACTGAATTTTTGATATAAAATCCATCAAAACTAATTTTTCAACAATGAAAAATTTCATCGCTAAAATGTTTTTCAATTTTTAATTTTTTGTAAATTTATTATAAAATTTTTATTTGATATTAAAATATTTTTAAATTAAATAATTAATTTGAAAAAATATAAATCGCATTTATAGTAATAAAGATGTAAAAATAAATAAAATTGTTTTGTCTAGAGTTGTATAATAAATACAAAAAAATACATCATTGTCGATACAGAAAGGAGAATAGTTGAAGGCTGCTACTACTTGAACTAGCTGTCCGTCCACTAAGGAGCTGTTGAAGTGTCTATTAGTTTTCCTAGATCTATGCAATTGTGAAAATTTTGCACTGAAATATGAGATTCTACTACTCCTAATTCTCTTACTGTGATATTGTGAACAAAATCTACTGCATCTAACCAATAGCATTAGTCGATTATCCATCTTTTCATGCAAATTAAGATCTATTGTAGGCAGTTATGTTAATAGCAGTACCTGCTGGGTAATGGTAGGAATCATTGGATGGTAGCATGGAGCATCGAAAATTAATGATCCTCTAATAGATGGAAAAATGTAGCATGCCTTTGGCTTAGTTTGAACCCATAGATAGGTGTTCGAGTCATCTCCATGCCTTCAATAGTTTCCATACAAAAGAAATAGAAAGTATTAATTAATATTTAATGAAAAATAGTAGCAATTATAAATATAAAATAGTTTTCTCACTTACATTAACGATACATGACTGTCCATCAAAATAGTCTCCAGCGCCTTAGGCATGTCAGTGATTCCACATGAAGACTTTCAAAAATGTTGACTTATGTTGCAGTTGTTGTGATTACAATAAAAAAAAATTGATATTTCAAATTTTATATAATATAATTAATTATGAAATTATTATTTAATAAAATTTCTATAATTAAAAAATAGTTTAAGCAGTTACTTACCATCTTCTACTAAGTCATCGAAAAAGGAACTGACTTACTAGTGTCATTAGTGATGGAACCTTCCTTATCCATATTCTTGTTTATTAATGCCTTCATGGATTTCACATTCCAAGTGTATTTGTAGAGGTTAATAAGCTGGTCCTAGATAAGACTGTGATATAGACGTATTAGTAACACTCACAATCCTCAATGCAAGAAATCCAGAAAATTTTCAAAGCATTGTTGCGCGTTCTATCCATTATATCCTTGAATCGCTCCCTTCTAATAGCCTCGAATAATCACTGTACCACAAGTGTTTATTCTACATGGTACTAGCATTTAAACTACACAAAGTAACTAGTATATGAAAAACACGGATTATGCTTTGAAAATTATAAAATCCTTCATTGCAGCCGGGATCTTTTTCCATGCAACCATGGTACACTGTAATGCTGCGTAATCAATACAGCAATAGTAGTTTTCACAATCGGTTTGGCAAAAGTCCTACAATAAAATGTGACAATTATTAGGATATAATAATTAATCATAATTAAGTTATTGCAAAAAACTTTGTTTTTTTAATTTATATGTTTCTTAATATTATAAGCTAAAAACTATCAGCAAGATTAGATGGTGACAACAATGTTTTCATCTGACCTCTAACCCATCTCCTTGGTGTAGCAGACAAAGTATTTACCTTAAGCTGATGAGCAATGGGAGGATCCATTGCCTTAACTTTCTCTGTAGGTAGCGACCTATAAGTAAGGTTTTATCAACCCCTATCCATCTTTAGCTACAGGAGATCAGATGAGAAATACTAATTAATGTCATCTCCCAATGGTAGAGGCATAACAAGCAAAAGAGGTGAATCCTGCTCAACTATGCCGACTGTCCCTTCATTTGTAGATCCACGATGGAGGGTAACTAATCTATAAACATTGATTATAACCCCCTTTAGGCTAGACAACCACCTCGAGCTCTACCTTTATTAGTAGTTCGCATCATATCTATAATACAATAAGAAAAAAATAATTATTTAAATATGTATTATTTGAGGTAAATCAATTATTTAATATGAACGTAAATAATTAGATATTTAAATGATAAAATGGTAGTAAATTTTAAAAAGAATAAAACATAAATTAATTAATTAATTCCTACTTTAGTTATTTAATTAAGAGATAAATAATTTAAAAGTTTAATATTTCACAATTAACTAAAAATTAAAAAAAACTATTTAAATTTATACAAAATTAACCTATTTATGTGTTCAATAGCATGATAAGCCATGCAATAACGAGCTAACCACCAACGACAGAGAGAATAGATACCATAGCTTAAAAAATAAAAAATAAATACTTACATAAATATATGAAAGGTTTTAGCATTATATCTAATTAATCCATAAAAATATCCTAAAAATTCGTAAAAATATTTTAAAAATAATATCTAACTAGTAACACAATCAACATAATAAACAAAACATACATAAATCCTAAACCATAAACAAAAAAATTAATTTAAAAATAATAATAGCAGAATATCACAAAAAGTAAAAAGATGAAAATTGACCATGTAAACCTGTAAAAACATGAACAAATCTTTGTCAAAACCCTAGAGTGTTTGAACTCAAAAAATATCTTGGAATTGGATAAAATAGAGAGAGTTTGAGATGAAAAAGAACTTGGAATGGAAGAAATAAGGGAAAGGGGTGCCAATAATTGATATTTATAGCAGACTTTTTTTATGGAGTTAGGGTTTTTTTTTTAACAAAATTTTTAATTGAAAAAAAGTTTAGTAGTTCAGTTCATCTCCCAATAAAAATTCCATTGCAAATACATATTTCCAACAAAAATTCCATCACAAATGATTATTTGTGATAGAATGTTTGAACTATTTACAATGGAATTTTTATCGAAAAAGTTTAGGTAAGAATTTTTTTCCCCTAAATTTTTTTTGATGAAATAAGAATTTTTTTGACAAAAAATTTTCAGTGTAAAAATGTTTACCTATTGATTCACTCCCAATTAATATTCCGTTGGAAATAGTTATTCTGATAGAATATTTCATCAAAAATGTTGAATATTTTTAATGAAAAATTTCATTGGAAAAATTATTTCCAACTGAAATAATAATTAAAAATTTTATTTATTTATTTATTTGATATAGATATAATTTGTTGGAATGGAATTTTTGTCGAAAATGCAAGAATTCCATTGGAAATAGTTTTAGTGACCCAAATTATTTCCAATAGAATTCTTGTATTTTTGACAAAATTTTGTTGGAAATACTTATAACATTTTTTTGGCAAAAATTCTATCAAAAATAAGTGAATTCCATTAGAAATGTTGAGATATTTCTGACAACTAAATTTTCTCAAAAATTTTTCATCTAAAATAAGCTTTTTTCTAGTACTGATTTTATTTATTTTTGTATTTATTTATTTTCTTTTTTTTGAAGAATATATAGCCTTTAAAGTTTTAGGGAACTATTTCACTTAATATTATGGTTGAATTAATAGAATTTATTTTGCATTTCGCTTACTTATTGCTTTTACAGATTTTTTTGTTTGTGGACTAATATTGCATTGTTTGAATTATGTTTTTGGCTTCATGTGACAAGATCATAAATAAGTAGAGTGAAACAAATTATAATTCTTTATTTAATAATGTATTAAAACTTTTAGGATATTTCAAATTTTTTTATATTTAATCTTCGTAACAAAACCATTTAATTTATTGATTCGGATTTTTTATTTTATATTGTATTTTTTTCCCATTCGAAATACAAAATTCTTATTGTTAAAAAAATCAAAGGGGCCTTCACACCATAATGTCCTGTACAAATCTTCTAGATGTGCTCATAGGTTAGGTCAAGCCTTAACATGGAATTAACATTTATACTTGCCCAAGCCTAGATCAAAAATATGGACCTTAAATTTTTTTTCTAGACCCACTCTTACTTGTAAATGATAGTCAAAGCCCAGTCATATTATTTTTAAAATAATTTTTCATTCCTTTTTTCAAATACAAAATTCCTATCAATTCACACCCTAAAAGGATTGAAATCATTAAAAAAATCAAAGGGTTCTTCACACTGTGCTATCTTATATAAATGAAAAAGGAATAAGAAAAAAATTTGGAGTAATAGGATTTTTTTGAGAATTATTTTAGTGTTTTTTAATATTGAAGTTTCACTTCCTTAAAAACAAGCATACTTAGTTAAGAATAATTAAGTAATTGAAACACCTAACAATAAAAAAAGATTTAGCTTTATTTATTTACTTATAGACAAATCTAATTCAACCAAACTGAGAGATCAGTTATGGGTCCTAAGATTTAACCATACTACAAAAAATTAATAAAAAATGAATTTAATGTCCCTCAAATTTCAATTGACTTGTTATAAAAAAGATTAAAATCTCATGAAATTAAAATAACCTTAAAAGGGAACGTAGAGTTGGTCTCCATAAAAAATTCAAAGATGAAAGAACCATAAATAAATGATATGGTACTTAACATACTAAGAAGATGATCTGGGGTTATAGCCTTGAATCTTCTGTAAATAGAAAATAAGCCAAATGAAAGAATGTTTGTTTTCAAGAATCTATGCTACATTTCATCGAATATAACAAAAAGTATCAATAAAGCAACTATAAGATAAATCGCCATTGTTATAAAAAGGGAATTTTTGAAGAAAGTTGAAAGAGAAATAAGGAAAAAAAAGGGGATAAAAGATTTTTATAGTGAAAAATAAGAAATTTTGAAATAGATTGCAAGAAAAACTTTCAAAAGAGACAAATCAGTCTATATCTATTTTATTATATATTTCAACTCTATTTAAGTAAATGAAGGCAAATTTTGCTTTTTAGTTTATTATCTAATTCTAATTTATGACAATCTTTTAATATAATTAGTTTTCTATTTATTATGAAAATTTTAATGCAATAATAACTTATGTTAACAACAATTCAATTTTTTTAAAGATATTAAAGTTATTATATAGACTTCTCCCAAAACCTGAGGTTTGCTTTAAATCTTTTCCTTTTTTGATTCATTTTTCCATTTTTTCTTTCAAAAATACATTAATAACAATTTTAATTAGATTTATTTTTTGGTCTATCAATACTTACTGACTTCTTAAGAGAATCTGTTATGATTAAAGTATTTGAATGATTAATAATCAGTCTTTGTCATCATCATCCATAACTTTGCAATTATTAGTCAAGTGTAAATTGCTATTTAAGTGGTGATCTTGTTTTTTATTAAAGTTTCTTAAGTAAGTTCCTCAGTTTAATCTTATTCTTGATGATCAGATAGAGGAAAATTTATTTTTTTTAATTTTTTCTCTAATTTTAACTTATGACAATTTATTCTTGGGATTAGTTTTCTAATATGACAATTTTAGTGCAATAATAACTTACCTTAACAACAATTCACATTAAAAAAATAATGTTACTAGATAGACTTCTCCCAAAACCAAAGGTTTGCTCTATATCTATTGTAGGTTCAAGTCCTTTTAAATAAGTTATTGATGATAGCAAGGTCTAATTGAGGTTTTCAATGTTTCCATGGGCTTAGTTTAATAAAACAAGGCATTTAAGCTTAATTGTCCGATTTACAGGGCAAGTGCCAGACTTGAAAAATCAAAACTTAGGTCTTAAAAGTCTAAGTATGTTAAAAATTGATTAATGTGCATCTCTTGATAAAACTACAGTGGTTATTAAGGTAATTTGGATGAAAATGAGACTTGTTTTAGAATGTAAAATCAAAAGTCAATAGTAAGTAAAAAGCCAGTTGTAGTTGAAGTCAACTATAAAAAGTCAACCTTACTACATAGAGTTAGAATTTTAAATTGGAGGAGTTTTAGAGCTCGAATTTCAAAATTGATTACACCAAAATGAAATTAAAATTGGACCATATGCCAAAAGACTGTAGTTAAGATTGGATTATGAAAAGCCTCAAAAATTATGGTAATGGGAATTTTTTAGACTTAATTCGAGAGGTCTGAGATATAAAATTCCAAACTTTTCGAGGGTAAGTCATTGAAGGATATTTTTACTACAAGAAGGAGCAACTAATTGCATTTTCATGTGAATATATTAAGATTAATTGGATGTTACAAAAATTTATACAAGATTAGACGGATTATAGAGTTTTTCAAATTTAGCATGTGTTTAGTAATCTTGAAAATTTTTGAATCAAGGTTTAATCATCTAAACGATTAGAAATTATATTGATTTTAGATGTTGAAATATAAACACAAAAAACTCCAAGAAGTTAATTTCTTGAAAGACTCTTGAAAACTATGAGTAGCACACGTGCCTTGCCTCTAATAGTTATCATCATAGGTAGTTGTTAACACTTTCTTAAGGCTTGGTGGTCCTTTAGTGCTAGCTAGAAGGGTTATTAACCCTCAATAAAAAGGTAACTTTAAATCTTGAATCAAATAAGAACCAAAAAGAATGAAGCATTCAAGATTGCACTAACCTCAAAGCTTATAGGAAATGGCGTAATAACTAAGGTTTTGTGTTGGTGGGAATATTGTTTGAGAAAACTATTTTTATCTAATAAAATATATTCTCTCATGATATTTAGCAACCTTTTATCTTAAAATTAGGTTAAAACTTTACTAAAAAGCCTTTTGGCCATTATATCTACATATACTATCTCAATCCTACTCTTAGTTCGAGTTAGAATGGAATAGTTTTGACCTAGTTAAAACTCTAAAAACAAGTTAAACTTATTTTTCTTGTTTTAGGTTAACTAAATGGTCCTGAAATCCCTTTAAACATGGGGCTAAGAGAATTGACCCAACAAGCTTGGACCATATTCCTTGTAAACGGTGCAATACATAAGGTTTTAGGCCAAACTTGTGTTTCCATGAATTTATTCGAATTAATTCAATTCTTTATTTATTCTAAATAAATAAATGATACTTATTTAATATATAATTAGCACATAATTATAAAATATTAGATAAATAATCTGGAAACACAAATTAGCAAGTATATACACATCCATATGGATTTTATCATATAAAATCCTTAATTTAGTTAAAAATATTTTTAACTTAATTTTAATATTATTTAATATTAATTATCAAATAATTAATATTAAAATAACAATAGAAGGGATATAAATGTATTAATGAGATAGGAAATTTGATTCTTAGTCAAATCCCGAGTCTAAGTGAAATTCTAGTTCAACTAGAACTAGTGTTTATCCACCTTACTTTATGTTTTAATTTAGACATTATTTTAATAAGACAATTTTATCATTCATGTCTTAATTAGACAACAAAATCTAGATTTCACAAATCTAATTTAGTCTCAAATAATTGAACTATTTAATTAAGCCCTTCATTCAAATTACCTTTCCTTTAATTGTTTTACATAATTAAATACTGGATTTAATCCAATAGATTTACCTTATTGTGTGCGACCCAAGTTCCTAACAAGGTGGCAATGAACATAAATGATCTCATTAATTATGTTCATAGATCAAAAATGGGATCCAGTAACCTATCATGTCCATCCAAATAGTGAAGAGTCATTCTGATAAAGAATAATTCCTCTTAATTCATTATGCTTTGGTTGGAGACTTTAATCCAATTAACCATAGTTTAAAACATTTGGGATATGTCTCCAATGTCACTCGGAGTGGTGAATCCTCTCTTGATCACTCATTCATCCACTATATGATTCATACTATATCCAAAACCACCCCATCATAAGCATTTATCTATTGTGGACCCATTCAGGATAGAATCAAAGCATAAAACTTCTCAAACAAGATGACTTGATATCACAAGTGAAAGGACTATTACACACTTGGCATGTGAGAACATATTCCATAAGAACTTAAGTGTTGTAGACTAAATAGAGTTCTCATTTGAGCCATGTTTAGTGAACTTGTTTCTATAAAACAAGTTTCTGTATGCTACCCTCAAGTATCTTGCATACTCTAACTTCTATAAGATCAACAACTTGGATGCATATGCATGGAGGCTTACCATATACTAGTCTTTGTGCATTGTCAGTACCCCATTTTGAGAATATGATGACTAGGAACATTTTTAGAAACATTACTTTGATGCAGAAGGATCTGATCATCGTAACTGGTTTACTAACTCTGCAAGGCCATTGTGTTTCAAGGGCTTCATCTAATTAATGTTTGCGAAGTGTCAATCACTCTACTGATATAGAGGAAAAACTATTTTACTAAAGCTTAATAACATGGATGTTGTTATTTGATTATGTGTCCCATGACCTAATCTGATTAGCTCAAGGGCATACACCAATATCTCTTACTTGTACTTGAAGCAATCATATTGCTCTATGTGGAGTATATGTCTAATTCAATACCATCAATCTTTATTATCAAGTTATAAAACTATTTGAATGACAATGAGACTTTGATTCTAATTATATGGCTCCATTGCCCTACAACTACTGGAATCAATTTAATTAGCCTAATAGCTATATTCCAAAACTTAATCATTTTCATGAGCCTTTGATGAAATGATTTGTTTTACGTCTCTTGGATATAAATATGTAAACTCTCTAGTTTAGAACTCATTCCAAAATTACATCCAACTATATGTAACTATAGTTGTTACTTACTCATGAATATTAACTTTTATTATCCCATGAATACTCCCACTAAATCTTATGTGTGCAAGATTCTTGCAAGGAATCTAATTTAGAACTCTTTTGACTTCCATTTGATATGGGCTTTAACTTATTTAATTGATTTAAGTGATGGACTGAGTTTATGGAATAAATCTACTATGATTTATTAAATAAGGAAATAGGATGGCATCCATATGCCAATAAAAAGAGATATATGTTAATAACATACTTCAAAATAATATCCTTACATTTAGCCATAATAGCCAAAAACAGAACATCTAGATGTTCAACAATAAATCATAAAAGTTTCATAAACATTTCTAGATGGATCGGCAAGCCTAATCTACATCATCTGGGTTGCCTTCTTTATGTTGGCCCTTCATTATTACTCAATACTGTTGCAAGTTTATGTTTGAGAATCGAGTGACCATGACATAGAACAAATTCTATGATTTGCCAATGTTTCAAAAACATTAAAAAAGCAAGCTTTGATCAATATCTATAAGATTACCATTCTCATGGTCTATTTCACTATTTTTTTCATTTAGGCCTTAATGTGTCTCACATATTTGAGTGCCAACATCAAGGTATCATACCTAGAGAAGTGAGCAAATCTCAAAACATGCCTATCTATGGAACTTCTATAAGCTTCTTACTTTGATAATGTTAAAGTATTCCTTGCAACCTCTACTCTTATTAGTACTCCAAAAGTATGGCATATGACATATCTATGACATAATACACAGATTATACACATATCCAAAAGTATTGCAATCTCTATTTTCTTTTTATTTCATTTGTCTTTCTTCACAAGAAAGTATAATGATAATACACAGATTATGATCTATGACATATCTAATTTGCTTAAGTTTGAAACACATACTATCACATAGGCCTGTCGAGGCTATCTTTCGACATCTTGCTTGGGAGGAATTTGGTTCTTGAACCTCTCATTGTAATTGTCTTTATTATTGAATTATTCCAAGAGGGTTGATTGCCACTTGCTCATTTCAGAGTTTTGGTTCTCTATTAGTCATCATCACAATATGGCTAAATCAAGGTCATCTATATGAAATTGATAAGCTACCCCTAGCCAAGTTAACTTTCCTCGGATATGCCATTCGATTTGAATTAAAACAATCTTAATACTGTGGGACAAGATAATAGAGTTTGGCCTAATTAGCTTGTTGGCATCAATTACACTATGTAGTGAAACTTCGTAGTCATTTTTTACTTATTTGTATCCTATATGAATTCAGGACATATTTAATGTCAATAACATACATAAGATAATAACTTAGCCAAGTTTAAAACTAAAATGATTATTCCTTATTATTTTTACATATTATAACCCTTAACAATAATACGAGAAGTTTAACATTTGAATCCTCTTAATAAGGTAGGATCCCTTTCATTCTTTCATAACCTTACGGTTAGCCTAACAAGCAATGTAAGAAGTAATTAAGTAGGTAACTTAGCTTACCAATTGCATCTCTATGCAACACTTAGATCAATTAAGTAATAAACCTTTACCTAAATACATCATATGTATTCCACCAAAGCATTACCTCTAATGCCATGGGGTTAAGTTTGTAAGCATCTAGACAACACAGCTTTGTTAAGTAAGACCCATCAATTATAACTAAAGCAGCTTGGGTAGAAGAAACTTTAGGGTTAACCTAATTGTCGACAATGTGCCTCACCTGATTACCAGGGGAAGTGCACACGATTTAAAAATATTTTCTTTCTTGGTAATAAAGC
This sequence comes from Adansonia digitata, assembly GCA_029448705.1. Taxonomy (NCBI): domain Eukaryota; kingdom Viridiplantae; phylum Streptophyta; class Magnoliopsida; order Malvales; family Malvaceae; genus Adansonia; species Adansonia digitata. The sequence goes on along the minus strand of JAQSVH010066461.1, from coordinate 6,901 downwards.
ATCCTCTCAACTAGAACTTTTCTTTTTTGACTCAATGGAGCAAGAAAGCACAAGTTCTAATCTCTTGATCATAAGTAAAGATGAATCGCTCATCCAACCAGTCTTGGATGGCCACCATGAAGTGGCCAATGCTTAGAGTCACCCCTGATCATTTGGGTTAGGTGTGATCAGATGCCTATTAAAATCGATTTGAGCTACAAAACTTAACATATTGATTCCATGATCTACATGGTCCAAAGATTCAATGGTTGGGTTCAAGAGTTGGTTGCGCACAAAGAAGTACCAACCTCCTATGACATTTAAAGTCAGTAACTTTTAGCTATGTCTTAACTTAGTTTTGTTTTCCTTGATTTTGACTTGTTATTATTTCAATATAATCTCCTTTTAATGCATGAATTTTTATAAAAATATAAACTAGGGTTTTGAAAAAAAAATCCTGTACGCATCTCAGAGAGGTGAGAAACATAGGGATTTTTTATAAAACAAGCTCCAAGTTTAATCTTGAAATAGGATACTTCGTATCAAGCACTGAAGGCAAATTAGCTTCATGATTTTCGAAAATGATTTGAAAATATGAATGCAAAGTAAACACAATAAAAAGAAACATGTTAATAAGATGAAAAAAAGATAATATTGCATAAAATAAATCACATAAATGGGAAAAGGAATGGACAGTCAAAATGTATCTTGTAATTGACATCAGTTATTTAAGAATAACCAACTTGACAATTTGGAGACGTGTTTGGATTCACTTGTTGCTTAAGGTGTAAAAACTGGGTTAGAACTTTGAAAAGGTCTAAAAAAAATCTAAGAGAGTGAAAATTTGTTTTTTAACAATTTTTAAAAATACGAGATTAGAAAAATTTAAATCAAGAAAAATTAACTATTTCTCGACAAAAAGTGACATTTTAGGGTTTCTTAACAAAATCTATAATTTTTTATTTTAAAATAAAAGAAATGAGAGTTGATAAAAATGAAATTAACAAAATTTGGAAATAAATGTTTGTGCCTTGATCCAAGCCTAGGACTTATGTATATCTTTTTGGCTCTGTGGGATTGGTCAGATTCATTTAGAGGCATTTAAATGCCTATGGATAAGGAATTCAAAAAATTAACTAATTTTGACTAATGCTAAAAATAGGGGACAACATTATCTTATCTCTATTTTTTTATTTTATTTCAGGTTTATTTGAAGGTTTTAAGGTTGTATAAGGTATTGCTAGAAAGGTGACTCAATGGGGTTTAATTTTAAAATATTCCAAATTTTCATTTTAGGAGGAAATATTTTTCAAAGTTAGGTTTGACTCAATTTTGATAGCATGTGCAGGGGAAAAGATGTAGCAAAGTTTGAAAAATCACTCTAGACTCATTTAGAATTGTTAAATTTTAAATGACACCTTTCTAGAAAGGGAATTTCACAAGCTTTATAAGAAAAATGTTTTAAAAATTCAAAGATATCATCTAGCAAGCCGAAAAGGCCCAACAAAATGTAAATCACTAATTCTAGGGGTTCCAGATAACATTAGTTTGAAAAATCATAGCTCTTACATTCAAAATGGTCCAAGGGCAAACAAGAAACTGTTGGAAAGCTAATTTAATGCTCTTTAAGGTAAAAATACCAAAAATTAGAGTGACAAGATGAACCCAAACTCGATCACCTGCTCAAGAAAACTTAAGCTTAAACCTCAACCAAACTTGACTTAACCAAAAAGTCAATGGCCGAAACCTAGAAAACCTAAACCCAAAATGGCCCAAACCTGAAATAACTTGAATCCGAACCTGAAAAGACCCGAACCCAAGAACCTGAGCTTAACTCGAACCCAAACTTAAATTTTAATCCTAAAAATAAATATGATGAAATTATAATCAAATAATTTTTTATAAAGCAAAAATTTTAATTATCAATTTACTAAATATTCTTTTAATTATTTAATTAAATATTAAAAACTTAATTTATACTTTTTATATGATTAATCTTGCTCATGGGTCAGGTTAAGCTGCAACCTGAATTTTATTAAAATCCCAAGCCTAGGCCTTTATTTAACATGCCTGACCTACCTGTTTAAGCCAAAATTACTACTTATCACATTAAAAAAATATTTTTATTAATATTTATAAATTTTATAATTATGAGAACTTGGGGCATTGGCCCAATTAGGCTAAGTGGGAACCTTGACCCTTGAATAGGTCTACATACGATAAAATAATAATTTATCAAAAAGTAAATCAGATCATGAGCTTTGAAAACATTGTCAATAAAGTATATCATCCATTTATCATATTTTAATTTAATTAGTTAAACTCATTAAGTATTGAGAGTTTAGAAATGCTAGCAGTAAAATTTTAAATACTTCTTTGAGTATTATTATTATTATTACCATTATTTCAAATGATGACAATTAGAGTCTGATAATAGTATAACAAAGTAATAAAGTAAATTAAAAAGAATGAAAACCGCAACAGATAATTCCATATCAAAAATAAAAAAATCATATATTAGACTAGCAATTGAACTTGCCCACGAGTCAAACAGCTCGCCCAACCTAGTTAGCCTGGCACGATCAAGCCCAGATATCAGATTTTAAGTTTCAAGGAAACTCAACGTAAAACAATATTTTTTTAAAATAAAATAATAATTTCTATTTAAATTTAATTATAAAATATATAAATTTTAATATAAAAATATTTGTTTAATATTATGAACAATGATTTATGCTTAAATACGTGGGCCAGGATAAATTTGACCTTAAGCTTAGAATTGAAAATTTTTTTTGGCCGCGATTGAGCCCATGGAATTAGACTAAGATTTTTTTTCTGGCTAGACCAAGCCAAATTCGGGCATGGGCTTCGAATTCAAAATTACATAAAAGTAATTACATTTAACATAAAATAAAAAATGGTGTAAAACATATTTGAACTCAAACCTGACCTAAACCTAAACCTTAACTTGAAAAGGCTCAAACCCAAATTGGCTTGAACCAGAACAGGCTCAAACCCAAAAGAACCCAAACCTAAAAAAACCTGAACCCAAAACAACCCAACCCAAACTCGCTCAAACCCCCCCCAATTGCCACTTCTACCAAAAAATTTCCAAAAAAACTTTTATGCTTCAAAAATGATTTTTTGAGTTATGAATATAGTGCTGCTAACTTGAAACAAGGGAAATTTTTTATTTTTTAGGCTTCTTAGAGCTAGACTCAAGCTTTGACATTTGAATGTCCATAATAGCAAAAGGTCAGTAACAATGGCTTCACAATCTCATTTGCACATTCCTAGAATAGTTTGGGATGATGGAATAACATACTATCCATGTCACTAGGAAGGGGATCTAGGCAAAAGAATCGAGGCATAAACAACTTTAGACACTTAAAAGGAACATTATATTTTTTTGAAAACATAGCATTTAGCCTAAACAAACCTTGATTCAAAATTGGAAAGCTTGGTTTTTCCCTAAGATTGGAAAACTAATAATAGAAAACTTTAAGTTTATGTTAATCTCTATTTGTTGAAGTTAACATAGCCTTAACTTAAGGGTTTAAAAAAATAGATTTTGATAAACAATAAACATGGAAGGCATGTTTAAATGAGTAAAAATGTATTTAGACATGAAAATGATGAAAAAATGTAAAGAAATAAACAAGGAAATGCATTAGAACATTAGTTCATGAATAACATCAAGAGAAATGCCATAGAAATGATGTGAACAAGCTTAGACAAAGAAAAAAGCTTGTTGGAATTTCAAAACAACATTAAAGCATATTTTCACAACAAACCAAGCACATAAACATGGAAAAATATGGTGATGTGGTCAACAAAATATCAAAGATTCTAAGTCTACCATAAATGGGGCTGCAAGATGCATGAGAAAGCTACGGTCATGGTAGCATGTTAAGGCTCGCTATAATGATGAAATACAAAAGCAATTAAATGAAGGGAAAAAAGATAAGAAATATACCCCAAAAGCTTTAAAGGCTTTATTGGTAATGTTGAGCAAGAAAGTCTTTTGACTTATAACTCACTTTCTTATTTTCCTTTGCTATAAGTTAGAAAAAAAATGGCTAACAATGAGCTTAATGATTATGACATCAAGAGAAGGGTTTTCTGAGAGGAAAGGTGATAACAATAGAGGGTTTTAAGAGGGTTTTTGGAGGGTTAAAGAGTGAGTTGCAAGAAAGATTTTTTTAAGGATGGGGACTGATGTAAAATGCTTGTGTAATTTTTTATTTGATGAGCACATAATAATCTTATATAGGATTCAATTTTGACCATCAAAATCCTAGCAAAGATGGGCATTTAGGATATTTGTGATGTATAACATGCTGAGTCATTATACCAAGGAGCAAGTTTTCATCATTTTATTAGTTGCTTTATAACCTTGGTAGCAAAAACAAACCATGGATAAGATGACATAATGAGCAATGGCAAGCTTGCTCTTTATTCATTCATATTATAGCATGAAATGCCCTTATAACAAGCTTAATGAACCATTAAAAAATGTTCTAACCCAATGTTTAAAGCCCAAAAATGAAGTCCGCATGATTTTTAAAAAGTTATGTCTACTATCGGATGATTTTTGGAGCCAAAGTCATGATCGAATTCGTGTTTTTAATATTATGGTGCAAAAGGGTGAAAAAAACATGAATTAGGCAAAATACATAAGATGTATCGATACATTATACAATACATATGGTTAATGAAGAATATACCAATACATTTCCAGAATGCGTTGATATAATCACTTGTGTGTTGATACATTTTGGCCAAAGTCAAATTTTAGCTTTGAGACAACCCTATTGTATCGATATACCTAGGTTAATGAGGATTGTAATGATATATTTCCAGAATGTATCAATATAGTCACTTGTGTATCAATACATTTGGCCAAAGTCAAATTTTAAATACAAGACATCATGTATCTATATAATTGGCTCATGTATTAATTCATTAACTTCTGCATCAATACATTCCCTCTTTGTATCAATGCAAATAGTGGAATTTTGAATTTTGGTGCTGTAGAGGCCTCATATCGATACATAGAAGCTATTCGATACATGCAAAAAATGAAGATTTTTTATACTTTTGGCTCTCCAAACACCTCAATTTAGCTAGGAATAATGGATAATTGACTTATGATTGTTCATATAACCTTGGTGGCAGCTCGAATACTGACCTTTGATGCCTTAAAAGTTAACTCGTAAAAAATGATGTGCCTATAACTGCCTTTCTTTTGTTGTTGATGAGTATCAAGGAGATGGCAAAGACTAATATACACCATTTTATCTAGGGTATGCTTGATATTGCCTTATCTTCCTATGATGAAAATCCAAAATTAGTATAATGCCTGTAGCATCGATTTTAATTTTAGCTAAAAGATGAAGTTTGAATTTTTCAATGAAAAACCAAAACTACGATCCTAACCTCGACCTATCACTAAGTTCAACTTAAAAGTGATAGAATGCCACTGCATCAAATCATGGTAGCAACATTGGACTTTGAAAAGATATTTTGACAAATTTTAGATGAAATACCTAAACTATGATCTTAGGGTTGACCTAACCCTAGGTTTGATTTAAAAATGGCAGAATGCTAATATGCCAAATCATGGCCAACTACATTAGACTTCAAAAAGATTTCTTGATAAATTTTGGATAAAGGACCTAGATTATGATCTTAGGCTCAACCTATCCCTAGGTTTGACTTCAAAATGACAGAATGCCAAAATGTTGAATCATTGCTAGCAACATTGGACTTTAAAAAGATTTCTTAACAAATTTTGAATAAAAACCTAAAGTATGATCCTAAGCTTTGACCTATCCCTAGGTTCAACTTAAAAATGAAAAAAATGCTAATATGCAAAATCATGGCTAGCAACATTGGACTTTGAAAACATTTCTTGACAAATTTTGGATGAAAGACCTAGACTACAATCCTAGGCTCGACCTAACTCTAGGTTGAAAATGATAGAATGCCAATGTGCCAAATCACAGCGAGCAACATTCGACTTTGAAAGATTTCTTAACAGAGATTCTAAACATAAGCTCTTGACAAAGATGCCAATAAGCCGGATCATGCTATCCTAGCTATATTTGAGTTTAAAAGCATTTATTGACAAAGATTCTTAACAAAAGTTCTTGAAAGCCAATTAGTTGAATCTGACCTAGCAACATCACTAGGCTTTTGACTTTTGATGACAGAGGCCAACTAACTAGAATTGACCTACCGACGTCATTAGGCTTAATTTCTTTGACACGATATTGTAAACACTTTAATTCATTCGAGCTATCTATCCTTGAAAGTCCTAAATATCCAAAAACGAAAATGTAATTGCTACTCTGATGGAGGTCAACTCCCACCAAAGGGGTTTCACATTTTTGAAATTTTAATCAGTCATATGCAAATAACTGTACATGTACATGATGGAAAAATTCATTTTTTGGTAAAAAGAATGAGTCCGCAAAAGAAAAATTTTTGGTTTTAAATAGGTTCTTGACAAATTTGGAAATTACCTTTGCAGATAATCTCAAGGTCAATTTTCTTATTTGTAGGAATTTTTTGAGATTTTTTTGAAAAACTCAAAAAATTAGTGGTCGGATATTTTTATCGGCACCAGTGTGGTTTTACGCCAATTCTCACCCCAAAAAAATTTAGATATTCAAAGAAAAATATATATTAGCATTTTCTACAATGAAGTGTCAAATTGTAAATTTTATAAATTAATTTTAAATTTGGCAGTCTTACGAGTATCGTGCACGAAAATTTTACTTTTGGTTCTTGTTGATCTATTTTTAGAAATTTTTCAAGTTCATTTTCTTCACTTTAGAAATTTAATGTTTTGAATAATATGTGGTCTTGAATTTGTTTTACTTTAGTGTCAATGAAATTTCATAATTTTTCTCGATAT
>JAQSVH010066356.1:0-33537 GCA_029448705.1 Adansonia digitata | reverse complement strand
AGGGGTTGTGTGAAAGTGAGTGAAAATATTTAAGAATTTGGGGTAGAATTCTCAAAGGGATTGAAAGGTTCTATCTATGCCTTAAAAGATAGTAGTGTAAGGTTATACCTTAGCCTTAAAGGTAACAATTTGTTAGTGAATTATGGGAATCACCTTGGTAAGAAAGTACTAAGAAAAGAGGACATAAGTGCCAAGTTCAAGGACTGAACCTCGATACAGTGATTGGTTATTTTCTCACCCTTAACTTAGTTTTAATTTTCAATATACTTCAAATTTATCAGGTTTTGTGAGAACCAATTCACCCCCACTTTTGGTTCAATCGTTCCCTTGAGATAACATTCTTCATTCTTCACTTTGAATATTTGAACTTGAAACTTAAACTTTGAATTTTTTTTCATTTCCTATTTTGAATATTTAGACTTGAAACTTAAACTTTCTTTAGTCTTCAAAATTTGCCTTATGACATCTAACTTGGAAAACTTGTAACTCTAGACTAGAATTTGCCCTTTTTTATTTTGAAGTTTCACCTTATTTGCCCCTCATTATGGAGGGTGATCCTTGATTAGGGTTCAAAGAAAGAAAATATATTATCAAGCTCAAAGGGGTCTGCAAACGATAATTTTCTATATTTGTGAAGGGATAGAGAAAGATGGTCATTTTTCATTTCAAACATAACCATTCGAATTGACAAGCATTTCACTTGGAAAAAAGGTTGTTTTTTACCTAAAATCATTTTAAACACCTTAATAATATGATGTTGCACTCGATGAAGGCTTAAGGCATGCCTTTTAATCCTATTGGTCGTATAGCCACCAATGACTTGTTGAGCCTTTAGGAAAGAAAATAAGATTGACATGGAAAACATCTTGAATTTTATATCTTATGTACCAAGAATTGGTTTGAAAAAGTTTTGTGCCCGAATCAAGGATTTGGAAGAGTGCCATGGAAATCATGAAAAAAAATTATCAAAATATGAGAGATCTCGAAATTACTATCATTATTTTAACACATCTTAAAATATTGATATCTGAATCTTTTAGAAGCATAACCAAACTTTTCAACCTTCAAGGAATCCATAGAAAATAACATTTAGATATGTAAAGTCTGTCACAGTGAAAGGTCTATGAATGTCTGGGATAATCATATAAGTGAAGGTCAAGGTCCATGATATCTGAAAGAGTTCAATATATGAATGTCCTATTATCCTAAATATTGGAAATCATTATTAAAAAATTCATGATCAATGAAAATATGCATACTATTTTTAAATCAAAATTCAATTCATAATTTACAGTCTCTAAAAAGTAATACACAACATTTTAGAGTCAAGATAAAAATTACCCTTGAATGGCATACTACCATAAAGTCAATAACCCTTACACTATTCATCCTTGATAGGTGTCCACCAACTCTGAATTTTTCCTAGATTGGCAATCTTGAGGGTTGAATTGTAAATTGGCTAGTAAATGTCAGAAGGTATGTCAAACTCTAGGTTCTCAAAGTAAAAAATTCCATAAGATGCATGGTTATTTCTTATCATCTCAATCATGGCATGAGGACAACCACTATATGACTCTTTACAAAATTCTTTAGCAAAGAAGATGAATCCAAAAGCTCATGCCATGGCAAGCAATCATCAAGGAATTCAACTCAGAATTTCCAGCAGCCTATGATCCTTTAGTCATCCATGTTGAATACTCTAAATTATCTTCACATTGAATAGCATGCATTGGTTGATGAAATCCTTAGACAAAACAATGTTGCATATTGACAATCAAATTACACCACTCTAAGTAAGGATGTTTCTTAGCTTTCTTAGAATGATAGAGATCATCTAATTTTGAATAAATAAAGGGAAAAGCTTAATGTAGGAAATCCATAGGGCATGATACACTTTTTTTTTTTTTGGCTTTTGAGAATCGCCTAAACTTTTTCCTAGGTCTTTGCCTTTATAGACCTCTAGATCGAAAAAGTTTATATGAAAAGCTATAAGGTACAGGGATAAATCTATTAAGGTTACTGACCATTGAAAGGTTAAGGGTGAGGACACTGATCGAATGGATTTCCTTATTTTCTTAACTCACTATGATCCCAACTTCCATTGGCAATGTCTTGTTGACATTTAACAATAGGATGACTTTTTTATCTCACATATGCTACCTGTTACCACTTTAATCAGCATGAATATGTATTATAGGTTTAGCTCCCCCAAAGATTAAGTACTTTGATGTAATTACCTTTAAACTTGTACTTTCTTGGATCCCCAGTAAAAGTGTTGGTATGATACGGAATTGCAAAATAAGACAGGATTATTGTAATTTTCTTTTGGTCAAGGCTTTACTTTTATGGGGACCTCTCCTCCGTAAATCCTTTTTTCTTTTTAGTTCCTCGAATGGCTTGAATTATTCATGGCTTCCATTTCCTTGTACTATTTTGGACTTGTTTCTACCCATCTTGTCAGGTAATTTCTCTTTTTTCTATCTCATAATTCCATATTATTCGCCTTAAATGGAAAATTTTAAATTAATTTGTAGGAATATATACGTATCTTATTAACATTAATCTTTATCATCATCTTTACTTGATTATCATTGAATGAAAAATTGATAAAATGAAAAATGAACAAATACATGAATGAATAAATGTATAAAGATAATATTCAATGGTATGAATTGGGTGCTAAGCAATTGGTTAAATATCAAGCCTATAAATTATTGTAGAGGCAAGAATCTAATGAATTCAAGTTATGATTCAATAGTATTGCTTTACCTACCAAAATTCTTTGATTTATCTATTATACAAAACTATATTTACATGATTTAAAAGAAAAAATAGTTAAAAATGATTGTTTGCAAGTACTTCAAAAATTATAAATGCATAAGTACATGAAAATGTGAACTTTCCAAATGTAAGAAGAGATGCATAAACGAATTTACAAGTTTCCATGGAATATGAGTATCATGCAAAAATTAAGAAAAATCCTTCACAATATAACAAATTACTATGAAAAGTAAATAAAAAGTAAATTGTAACACAACATACACTTATTAATATCAAGAAAATCAAATTATAAGAGTAAAAGGTTAAAGTATTCCTCCATGTGTACCTAATTTGGGACCTTGTAGAACCAAGTATGGCTCTAACTAGGAGAACCTTTTACATTTCATTGCATGAAGTTCAGGTTAGACATGTAAATAGGATCTCAAATTTCTCCTTAAGTTTGAAAAAAACTAATTAGGTACCCTAATCCTTACCAATTATAGGTTTATGTTACAAATGGTTCAATTCGAGTAGAAGTATCTTCCATGTCCATAACGAGGTTTACACCTCAAGCAAGTTTAGGAATTTACACTCATTAGGCTTTTCACTGGCCCAGCTAGAGGCTAACACTTCAAAAAGCAAAGCTACTTCACCCCTCCTAAAATATTGGCTATTTATGTCCCCTCCAAAACCTAAAAGAGAATCTAAGGCTTTTGCATGTGCATAGTGTGTGCAAGGAACAACTTTCCTTTTATGACTCAACAACTTCAAAAATAATAAAAGCTCCAATCTTAATTTCCTTATAGAAATAATGCTACAGATGAAACAAAAAGGTGAGTGAAATAATATGAATAATATATGGCAAAATTTCTACATAGGCTAAAAATACAATAAAGATTTGTTTTGAAAATATTAGGAATTATAGTTAAATACCAATTAAAGCCAAATTAATCAAAATTTATTTAGAATAAGATCAGTTTTAGGCCTGACTCTATAATTTGTCCCTATCAGAGTCACCAAGCTATTGTAACATGGCCTAGATATGAATCCTGACCAGCCCGACTTAAAATGGTAGTTGTACCCATTATTCCTATATATAAGCCTAAATATCATTATTTCTTTTATTTTAGGGGCACACATCATTATTATTTTATATTCTTTATTTTTCGTACCTAGGGACTGAGTTGTTGAGATGAATCACTCATTTGACTTAATTTTAAATTACTATTACAAAATGACAATTTATTTTGAAGTCGCCACTAATCTTATTTTGGCCAGGTGAGATTGGTTATCTTTCAGAGTACATATTTTAAGGGTTACGAAAACCTTAAAAGGATAATAGAAAAAGTCCATGAAGGGATATGCAGAACACATCCTAGTGGACACATGATGGCTAAGCAGATAATAAGGATGAGATATTATTGGTTGACCATGGAGGGTGATTGCATAAAGTATCCATGCAAATATCACAAGCATTACATATATATATAGATAAATTGATGTGCCTCTATCATAATTGCACAAGATGACATCTCCATGGCCATTTTTGATGTGAAGCATGGATATGACAGGCCCTATTATGTCTATGGCTTTGAATGGGCATGAATTTTTCCTAGTGGCAATAGATTACTTCACCAAATTGGTGGCAGTTGTTTCTTATGCAAATGTAACTAAGTCAGTGGTATCTAAATTTCAAAAGAGAAATCATGTGCTAATATGGAATAGTAGAAAGAATTATTACTGATAATGGTTCAAATTTGAAAATAAAATAATGAATGAAGTGCATGCACAATTCAAAATTAAGCTCATAGTTAGGCAACATGCAGCTAAAAAATGAATAGGACTGTGGAAGCAACCAAAAGGAACATAAAGAAGATTATGTCAAAGATGACTAAGACATATAAGGATTGGCATGAAAAGTTGCCATTTGCTTTGTATGCCTATTGAACTTTAATTCGTACCTTTATGAGTCTACCCTATTTCCCCTGATATCTGGAATGGAATAAATGGTACCAATAAAGCTAGAGATTCTCTCATATGGGTTTTGATAGAGGCTAAATTAGCGGATCTTGGTATGAGCAGCTCAACTTCATTGAAGAGAAAAGGTTAAAGACTATTTGTCATGGGCAGATGTATTCAAAGAGAATGATGGGAACACATAAAAAGAAAGCTTATCTTTAATGGTTTCACGAGGTTTAGCTTGTGCTTAGAAAGATTTTTTCAATTCAAAAGGATGCCCACGGTAAGTGGACCCCAAATTGGGGGGCCTTATGTTTTGAAAGAGCATTATTTGAAGAAGCACAAATATTATCCAAGATAGATGGAAATGAGTTACTTGATCTGATAAATTTCAATAGAGGAAAAAGTATTATATTTGAAGAAGACAACATAAAGACATATACCAATTATTGTTGGATTTGTGCAAGGGGCAAATGCCAAAAATTATTGGATTTGCAAGATTCCATGATAGATGCCAAAGTTTTAGGTTTATACGATGGTAAGGAATTATTCTTGTTGTTTGGGATGAAGTTTGCAATCGATGAAAGATGCAACATAGTTTGAATAAGTTTTTAGAAGAAATGCTACATTTAAATAAATTGATCTATCAGATGTTATCCTAAAGACTTGAACTAGATTTATTCTCTAAAATTATGGGATCTATTGCCTAAAAATCCTACCTATTGAATCTTTTTCTTTGTTAAGCATTGACTAAACCTTTCTGTGAATTGTTAACACTTTTCTGTTGAATGATTATTGAGTACTTTTAATTGTTGAGATAAACTCATAATGAAAATTTTCTTGGCTTATTACTATATTCTGTAATTGTTTGTTGGTTTTTAATAATGATTGATAAATTGATGAGGAATGAACTTAGGATGCCTTGATGTTTTAATAAAAAAGGCCAATGTTTTATTAGGAAATTGGTATCTATTTTAAACTATTGTGATTAAAGATTTGAGACTACCTAAGTGACGAGATTGAATGTTTCAAAAAGAATGATGCTTGATGATGAAAAGGAGAAAATAGTGTGAAAGTTATGGGATTTGTTAATAATAACAAAGATTGAAGGATGTTACCTAATTGAAAAAAATGGGTATCGAATACTTTTAGAGGAAAAAAAGTCAGAATGAAAAAGAAAGATGGTAATCAAAGACATAATTAAGTTTAAAGGAGATGAATGAAAGTAAAATTATCATAACAAGTGTTTCGCAAAAGCAACGCGGATCATGAATGACATTAAGATGAATCTTGTATTGTAATTGCATATCAACATAAAAATAGGAATCATGCATATATTACAAGGAATTGTTCAAAATGAAGATATCTCCAATAATGCTAGTGGAAATAAGGACCATTTTCTAGTGGATAATATTGCAAGTAATATCATTCCTTCCGTAGTAGGCTAAATCCAATATAGTTAGTAATAGAAAGGATAAAGAGGATAGCAAAAGTCTAATTTAGTTGGTTAAGTGGATAGCTAATATTGGGTTACACCTTAAGATAAGCCTAATGTAGCTAGCCATGCTGTAAGCCTAACGGATTTGGCCCATAGATGAGGAAAGCCTAATGTAGTTAGCCATGTGTAAACTCAATGAAATTGGCCCATAGATGAGGATGGCCATGTGTCAGCCAATAAAGTTGGCCTATATAGAAAGAAAAGCCCAGTCTAATTGGTTAGGTAGAAAACTAGCAAAATTGGCACCTTGTAACGAGGTATGGAAATGTTTCATTTTCTTTTTGTCTACTTCATTTGGTTACATGGAAGAATGGTGCAATTAGGTTTAAGTCAGTTCCATTTGATTAAGCAGAAGGTCAGATGGAGTTTTTCTTTTGCCAGCTTCACTTGATTATGCAAAAGATTAGTGTAATCAGTTACCATTTTCATTTGACTATGTGAAAGTTTTTAGTTAGCTCTATTTGATTAACAAGAAACTTAGATGGAGAATTTCTTTTATCAACTTTACTTGGTTAGGTAAAAGACTAGTGGAGTTTATGGTCCTTTCGTATGCTTCATTTAACTAGGTAGAAGGTCATTAAAGTTAGTTTTCTGTTTATCCTTTTCATTCGATTAGGTACAAGATTAATGAAGTAGGTTTTTGAATAAAGTCCTCTTCATTCGACAATTGGTAAGTTTGTTGAAGTAGGCATTGCATGTAAGTCCATTTTATTTGATTACATGGAAGAAAAATAAAGCTAGCAGCTCTTAAGTCTTCTTCATTTGATTAGGCAGAAGACCAATGAATTAGATAATGTGTTAGTCCATTTTAGTTAAGAAGAAGTCTACTAAAGTTGGCATTTTTAATTTCTCATTATGTCTAATCTATCTTATTAGGTAGAAGACTAATAGAATTAAGCGAAAGGTTAGTAAAGATCAATATCTTCTCATTAGGTATAGTTAATTAGGATATTACATGGGCAAAAAGAAAAAAAAAACCTTTAGTAGGAGACTTATAAGGTCCTACACAAAATCATGTCTATTTAGTCTTTGCCTTGTTCCTAAGTTCTTACCGATAGCTAAAGAAGGGTAACAACGACACCCTATTTTATCTAGTCCTTTAATTGACATTTTCTTAATTTTAGGGGTTAAGTTGAATTTTCTTGATCTAGTTCCTCTCAAATGGGTTAGAGTTAATAAAAAGGTCCAATTGAGGTATTGGCTTATTCTTATAGGCTTAGTTTAATACAATAAGGCATCCAAACTTAATTCTCAGTTTAGGGGCAGGTTTTAGATTTGGAAAATAGAATCGGAGTCCCTAAAATCTAATAATGTTAAAAGTTAATTAGGAAATGTTTCTTAAGGTGAAAAAGTATTTATTGGTTACATTTGGATTGAAAAGAGACTTGTTTTAGAAGTTATAATTAAAAGTAAACAAACTGACAAAAGTCAATTAGAGGTAAATAACTTGTAAAAGTCACATTTTTAGCCTAGAGTTAGATTTTGAAATTGGAAGAGTTTTACAACTCAGATTTCAAAATTGATTACACCAAAATGTAATTGAACATAGAGTTTAGGTCAAAAAGGTGCAATTGGGATTGAGTCATGAAAAGACCTTAGGAATTTAGAATATGGGAATTCTTAAGGGCTTAATCTGAGAGGTCCAAGATAAAAAATTCATATTTCTTTTGGAGAAAGTCATTAGGACAAATTTTTATTACAAGAAGCTCCATTCAATTTCATTTTTGCATGTGCACATCAGAACCAATTGAATGGGACAAAAAAATTATTAGTATAGAATTAAGACTTGGTCAAATTCCAACATGTGATAAATATGTGAATTTTAATCATCTATTTACTAAGGGTTGTACTATCATCTCCCCTAAATTAGTTAGAAGGTTAGTGATCAAGCTAAGAGCACCCTAGGTGATTAAAGCTTAAGTCACCAACTTTAAAACCTATAAATAAGGGTTACCAACCATTAATTTCATAACTTTTAAACACTTAACAAATTTTAGAAAATCTAAAATATTTTTTTTCTTTCAAGCTCCCATCATCTCTAGGAGGAAGATCAAGCTGAAGTATAATTTCTCACTTTTCCTTTTAATTGTGATTCAATTGCATGATTTTAATGTTTGCTTTATTTGACCAAGATGATCACACCTTTTTGAGTATTTGGCCAACTTGATTTGTTAGAACCTTGATGGTTTGAACTTAGTTGAGCTAGGATTTGATGACATTGAGTTTAAATCTTGAATTTTAGGTGATAAAATCATATTTCTCTAGCTTGTTCATGTGTTCGAATATGAAAAAATGAAAAAGATGTAGTTCCACTAGCATAAATTTATACGATTTTGAGTTTATTTGATTTAATCTTGCTTGATCCTACTAGTTTAAGCTAGTTTAAGCTAATATCTGACTGAATAAAACTTGAATCTAATGCCAAATGATGAGATCATAGGCCTTTGAACTTGGTAGAGTGTTGAAACAACCTAAAAATCCTTAGCTAGGTTTAACCATGGTGGAATTTGGGTGGGCTTTACATAATTGATGCTTAAATGATGAAATCTAGATGAATTAAGTAGAGTTGAACTTAGGCAACCTAAAATTTATGCTGTAGACACCTCATTTTATTCTAACCATCATCTAGGGCATTAGAGGTAATTATTTTAAGCATCCTTGGAAGCGTGGGTCAATTTCTCATTATTTTTTACTAAAGTGAGATAGTTCAGAGAGCCATAGGTACGTGCAAGTCATATTGTTGTATAAGTATTGATACTAAACTCTTACACCATTAAAAATTCAAATTTTCACATGTAGTATTGATACAAGAGGGTTTGGTATTAAGACTTAATGAGTGGTATTGATACCTAGCACGTTTGCATCGATACAGACATTAGAAATAGTTAAAAGTGTGATTTTTGGCCAAATGTATTGATACATAAGCAAGAGTGTCAATATAGGAGCATAAAGTATCGATACGTACCTTTAAGTCTTGAGACTGAAAACTTTTTTGGCTCTTGGTATTAAGACATGTTTCATTGCATTGATATTTATCAGCAAAAATTACCTTATGTATCGATACCAGATGTTTTGAATTGATAAACCAAGGCATTTTTGCTAAGTTTAGGCCATTTTTCAACCGTTGCACCATTGATTTGAAAATCCAACTCAAACATGTTTCTTGCACCAAAAATAATCAAAATTGATACTAGGCTTTAGGTTTGGGCTTGTGATTGGATTTAGACAAATTTTTAAGACCCAAATAGTGAATGACAAAGGATATGCAAATTGCCAAAAGGTAAAGCTAATTTATCTTAATGCTTAGCTGCATAAAGTGGCCTTGATCCATTGTTTTTGCTAAGTAACCAATAAGTTTGCATAGAGTTGAACACAATACCTTATCTCTGCATGAGGTACATGCACTGAAACCCAATAATGCCCTTGCATTTTGAATATTTTGTCTTCATGGTCACATGGCTATATATGCCAACTTTGGCTTAGTTGAGAAGAATATAGAGACACATAAACAAACAAAAGAAAAACCTTACCATACAAGCATTCTCAGCAAAGAAAGCACTCAAAGTTATACATTCTCTTAATATCCTTAAGCCACTAAAAAACCAAAGACTTCATTCCATTCCTGTAGCTACTTAAAACCACTATTAAAAACCCTTCAAAGCCCTCTTTTCCACCCATATCTCTTCTTAAAGCCCTATCCACCAACACCCTAACTAAAATATGATTTTAAAGCCCTAAGTGAAATCTATGCTACCTCTTGTAGATGAAAGGTAGCATGGATTTAATGTTTTCACTAAATTGATCCTCCAATCTTAGGGACAAATCAAACTTTCCAGGTCTGGATTCATGGTTGAATCTATTTTCCTAAAAAATAATCATTTTATTTGACAAAATATTAAGCATTAATCTTAGTCTAAGACCCTAGTTTATGGCATGCTCGACAAGTTGTTTCATCATTCCAACCCATTCTGGGATTTTAGAATGAATTTATGATGCCCATGCTACCCATTTCTTTCTACTATGGATGTTTGAACATCCGTGGCTTGATTTAGTCTTGAAAAACTCAAAAATACTAAAATAATCCCTAATTTTGCTCTAATAGCATTATACCCATCATTAAAAGTTATTTTTGAGACCAAATATATTTTTTTGAACTTTTATAATATTTTTTCATGAAAGAATGTTCAATTACCTTTCAAATGTTGTCTCATTTGCACCGAGATCATTTCGGATAAAAGGAGTTATGATCTTTCAAACCTTTGCTATCCAGAACCCCTAGAATTGGCAAACTGCATCCTATTTTGGCTATTTCAGTCCATTAGATGATTTATTTGAATTTACAAAATATTTTTTCTAGAAAAGTCATGAAATTCCCTCTCTAGAAAGGTATTGTTCATAATTTGATGATTTCAAATGAGTCCAAAATAATTTTCCAAAGTCTACTATGCCCTTTCCCTTGAACAAGCTGCCATTGTCAAAATAATCCCAATTTCAAAAATTAACTTTACCCAAAAAATGACTTTCTAGATTTTTGGAATATTTTTATATCGATTTACCTTTTAATGGTACCTTGTTTGATTCCTAACAGCTTTGAATTTAATTGAACCAAATTTGGGAAGCAAGATAGTGCAATGTTGTCCCCTTCTTTTTTTGCAACGTAATCAACCCAACTTCTTAGACCATTTTTATGGAGACGTTCGAACTTCTCAAAGGGTGCCTAATTGACTCACTGTGGGTCATATAATATAACACAGGTTATCTAGGCTCAAATCAAGGCTAAAACAAAAACAATTTTATTCGAACTCTCGAGTTTAATTTTTAAAATACCTTTTATCTAAAATATTCCTTTTCTCCACAAATATTAAAATTATCATTTGTTGGGGTACTTCAGCCCCACGTTCCAGGGGGATGCTCTGACCTCACTTTTCATTCAAAACTTAAATTTTCTATCTTTTGGAAATTCTTAGGATTGCTAATCAAAACCCTTATTTAATAGATCTAAAATTTTCACCTTTAAAGATGCTCTAACCGTGGGTCGACTACTCATTCTCCTTCCTCTTTTTCAAACTCCAGTTCGTATTTTTCATAGAGAAATCTACTTTCTAAGCAAATACTCTAAGTCCGTCTTTACTCAAAGCTTGAATTTTCACTCTCCTCCCAAATAGGCTTTTGATCAAAACCTTCGTTTGAGCACATACAAAATTTTCACCTTATGGGATATTCTAACCCCGCCTTCCGAGGGGATATCAACCTTGTTTTTCATCAAAGTTTTGATTTTTCTTTCAAATATCCCAAGTTATTTTAATCAAAACCTCTTTTCCTATCATTCGAGTTACCACCGAATCTAAACACTACTTAAAGTTATCATCCTGATTATTCATCAATAAACGAAGACAATTATGCGATACATCCCATTCATTCCCCATTCTCTTTATTATTGTTGTGCGATTAGTCTTATATGATATGATTATATTCTTTTCATTTGCTAACATGTTTACCATTTGTAGTGACCATTGGGCATTCATATTTTAAAAGTGTTTTCAAAAATCATAAGGCAATGTTTTGCATATGTATTTCTCTAGTGCTTGACACAGAATATCTCAAATTTTCAAAATCTAATCCAAAAACTATTTTCATAAAAAAATCCCTATGTTCTCCAAATCTCTGGAGGTGCATAGGTGACATGAATTTTCTTTAAAACCCCAGATCTACAATTTACAAAATTTCATGCATTAAAGGAGATTATATCAAAATAATGATAAAGTGAAATTGATTAAGTCAAAACTATAGTGAGATATAGTTAGCAAGTACCAATTCTGGGTGTCGTGGTGGTGCTAATCCTTCTTCTTGCATAACCAATTCCCAAACACAATATGTAGACACCTCATTTTGCCCGGGCCAGTTTTGGCATCCTAAGAGTTAGGTAAAAGATGATAAATCAGAAAAACAGAAATAAAACTAAAGGACAATTGTCGGGTATGGTGTCACCAAGCGAAAATTTTTTTGGGAAAGTCTAAATGCCTATAGGTTGTATTAAAGAAAAATATAAAAATAAGCATCAAAGGCCACTTGTCATGGTAATACCAAGGTCATTCAAATGAATACATAGATCAATTTCTCACTGCTTGTGACCAAGTTAAGGTAACTTAAGAAGCCACAGGTATGTGCAAGTTATATTACTGCATAAGTATTGATACAAGGCCTTTATAATGCAAAAAACTTGAATTTCACATGTAGTATTGATACAAAAGGGTTTGGTATCGATACGCAAGGTGTGTTATCGACACCTGGCATGTTTGTATTGATATAGACCTTAAAAATAGCTAAAGTTATGATTTTTGGCAAAATGTATCGATACACAAGCATGAGTATCGATACAAGTCCATAAAGTAGTGATATAAGCCTTTAAGTCTTGAGACTGGAAATAATTTATGCTCTTAATATCGATACACACCTCTTTGTATTGAAACTCAAGGCTAAAAATTGCCTTATGTATTGATACAACATGTTTTGTATTAATGTAGTAAGGCATTTTGCCTTGCTCGGACTATTTTTCAATCTTCGAAAATCTAATTCAAACATGTTTTTGACACCAAAAAACCATTAGAAAACATTGCAAACCTTGGCTTTTGGCCTATGATCTGATTGAAACAAATTTTATAGCCTAAACAACCAATGATAAAGGTTACTTTCACAAGATAGATAGTTGTAAAAAGGTGATAGGCATATCATCAGTTGGAAGGCTATTACAGCTTTTCTGCTCTCTTTCTCAGAATGATAGAACAGAACCAATGAGAAGAAAACCAGCTGAGCATGGTAGCAGGAGATGTTCCCTAGTCTAGGAGAAAAAAATCAAAGCTGCCCTTACCTTGTCTCCTAAAGGCATTAGCTAAGCATCAGATTAAAAAGAAGGACTTTCAGCTATTTAAGGATGACTCTCTCCCATCTAAAAGAAAAAACTCTCTTAGCCATAAAAATGGAAAAAAACTCTCTCGGCCATTAAAAAAAGCAAAAAAACTTTCTCAGCCACTAAAAAAAGGCAAAAAAAACTTTCTTAGCCATAAAAAAAGGAAAAAAATTCTCTTACTCATAAAAAAAACTCTTAGCTATCAAAAAGGTCTCCAGCAATCCCAAAAAAACTCTTCATCCATCCCAACAAATCCTTTATCAACTCATGCTCCAACAACTCACCAAAACACTGTTTTGTTGCCTTTCACCCTCAACCAACCTCCATTCCCATAGTTCCCCAAAACCACTACCAGAACACCTTCAAAAACTTAACCTTTTACACACTTTCATCCTCAAAACACCCTATTAGCAACCTTATTACCAAAAAGCTTTTTCCTTTCACCCTGTTCTTGCTAAACAATAGCAAAAAGAAGGAAGGAACTAAGCTTAAAGTTACTATTTTAAAAAAGGAAGAAACTTCAAGCTTTTGCTGGTATATTTTTTTACCTTGATCCATATATTTTCTGTTGTGATCATTCATTTTATTTTAGTAATCCCTTCATGCTACCATGACCCTCCCAATACTCTCATGCATCTTTATTGCCTTGATTGTGGTAGTCCTAGGATCTTGATGAACCTCTTGACACCTTGCTGTTGTTAGATATATAAACTCACCATGCTTCATTTTCATCATTATACAACCTCCTTTCATGCATCTTTTTCCATGTTCCTTCCATATTCACATATCTGTTTCATATTTAAATGGTCACCTTAATGTGTCTTAGGTATGTTCAAACTTTTTTTTTGTGTTTTAAAGAGGCTTATGAAATAAAAATACTGTCTTGACAACTCCAACATCCACTCCTTTGTATAAACATGTTTATATTATCTCCATGCACCTTATTTGCGATCTTCTTGCATCTATGTCACCCATTTTCGTGTCAGAATGTCATGTTTGCATGTTTGCTGTTTAATTTGTGTTTATCTTTGTATTTGTTGTATTTTGTTCATGATATCTCCATTAAAATGCTTGCTTGTTTCTTACAAACTGATTTTTAGAAACATCCTTAAGTTAAGTTCATGTTACCTTTAATAGATGAAGGGCAACATCAAATTGGTCTCCCAGTCTTGGGAGGCAAATCAAAATTTCAGCTCTAGATTCATTGTGAAATAAGTTCATTTTCAAAGAAAAAAAAAGAAATCCTTTTTAGTATTAATCCTTAATCTTGAGTCTCGTGTTCCTTTTGGTGACATTGTCAATGGGTTATTCCATTATCCTAAACTACTTTAGGATTGTGGAATGAATTTGTAAAGCTCGTGTTACTTTTTATGGTGGACGTTTGGATATCCTAGACTCGAGTCTATCTTCGAAAAAACTCAAATATCAAATAATCCCCCTGTTTTTACTCTGGTAGCACTATAGTATGAACTTAAAAAATCATTTTCAAACCACAAACTATTTCCTTTGATTTTTGTAATATTTTTCTTTAAAGGGTGATGAAATACTTTTCTAAAGGCATCTTATTTGCCCTTGGATCATCCTAGACGAGGGTGTTATTATTTTTCAAACCTTTGCTGTCCAAAACCCTTAGAACCAGCATGCAACATTCTGTTTGGACCATTTCAACCCATCAGATGAGTTTTACGAAATTTCCAAATATTTTTCCCAAAAAGTTCACAAAATTCCCTTTATAGAAAGGTATTATCTATAATTTAATGATCCTAGATAAGCTTAGAATGATTTTTCAAAATTCATTATGCCCTTTTAATTGTACATTCTGCTAGTGCTGAGATGAACTTAACTTTGAAAATTAATTCTACCTAGAAAGTGATTTTTTTACAATTTTGGGAATATTTTTGTATTAAACCTTGTTGAGTTACCTTTCCAATGGTTCCTCATTTATCCCCTGAACCTTTCAAATGTACCCAAAAGAAATGCGAGAATAGAAAGGACATAATGTTGTCGCCTGTTTTCAACCAAATTTTTAAATCTCTTTTTATCAAGATGTTCAGATGTCTTAAAATACGTCCAGTTGATTCCCCCACAACATCAGTCCCTTTTGACTCAAATTAAATTAAATACAAAAAAATAGGATTTCATCTTAAAATTTTTGCTAGTGGAGATACTCCAACTCCATAACTCCAAAGGGGATACTCTAACCTTATTTTTAATTAAAAAATTCAAATTTTCTCTTTGTTCCTAAATGTTTTCCTAACTTTGGGGATACTCTAACCCCACTACTCAAATCAGATACTCCAACCCCATTTTTCTTTAAAAATTCAAATTTTCACTTTAATCTTAATTATTATCATAACTTTATTTTAGGGGATACTCCAACCCTACCTTACTGAGGGAATACTCTAACACCACTACACCGAAGGCATACTCCAACCTTGCTTTTACCTCAAAAACTTAAGATTGTCTCTCATCCAAATGCCTCAAACTATTTTGATAAAAATCATCTTTGTTCTTTAAATTACCATCGAATCTGAACCAATCTCTAAAATTGTCATCTCGGTTATTATTCAATAATTGAAGGCAATTATGAGATACATTTCAGTTGCCCCTTTTTTTTTATGTTTTTTTGTTTGCGATTGCTTATTTATGATATTATTACATTTTTCATTTTTGGCCTTACTAACTTGTTTTCCTTTTATAGTGACTATTGTGCATTCATATTTAAAATTCATTTTCCACTAAAATTTACAAGGTGATGTTTCGTGTTGGTATCTCTTCAGTGCCTAATATGAAACATCCAATTTCTTAAAAAATCTAATCCAGACATCATTTTCACAAAAAACCCTATGTTTCTCACATCTTTGAGGTGCATATGTGTTTTAATTTTCTTTAAAAAACCCAGATTTCCATTTTTCAAAACTTTATGCATTGAAGAGGATTATAACTAAATAGAGACCAAATGGAACTGGTTTAACCAAGACCAAAGTGAGATAGTTAGTAGGTACCAATTTCGGGCATCATGGGGATGCTAGTTCTTTCCTACGCATAACAAACTCCTATACCTTACCAATGAATCTCTGGACTTCATAGACTTTAAAATTAGTGTTTTGAGTTTTGTAACTCATAATATTATTTTTAATAGGCATTCGATCTTGCCTAGCCTAAAATGATTGATGGTGACTCTAAGTTTATGGCCACTTTATGGTGCCTATTCGGGTCTAATTAGATGAGCGACCCATTTAATGGCCCCTATCCCCTTCATATTATCACGCCTAATCCAAATCCCAATCAAGGGATAGCTCAAAGGCTCGACCACAATCAACCATCATTTATTTTAAGTCAAGCATGCTATGCCGTTTAGGTCATCCAAAGTTTTAAAGGTCAGACACATTGTGACATAATTGATGAATCTCTAGACCCCGTAAACCTTGGAATTGGTGTTTCAGGTTTTGTAACTCAAAATACTATTTTCAATAGGCATCTAATCATGCTTAGACCAAAATGACTAGTGGTGGCTCTAAATTATGGTGACTTTACGGTAGCCTTTTGAGACTAGTTGGATGAGTGATTTGCCGATGAAATCTTTTTCCCCTTCATATCACTACGCCTAATTCAAATTTCGATCAAGAGATAACCTAAGAGCTCAATCGCACCACCATATATATCTTTTAAGTCTCACTTTGGTTGAGCTTACATAATCATGTGCTCATTTTGATTGGACTGAAGGTAAAGAGGCACATGGCAATACCTTAACGACTCTAATAGAGACTCAATTGGAGAGTTAGTCTTATGACTAACTATGTCTCGCTCGCTTGTTAGTTTTTTAGCTTTCGACGTTACTCAGATATAATACACTTTTATCTTTATTTTGTAACCATTTATTTTTTAAGGTTTTTATCCTATGATCATTAGAGATTAGCCTGTTCTTGAAAACATATAAATTTAAATAAGAATGGTAATATAGTGGTAAAATAAAAGGTTTGATTATTTCCCTAACACATATGAACATATTCATTTATGTTAGATTCCTACCAAACTCTATGGTGAGGTTAGTATCCCAATTATTAAAAGGAAGTGAGCCATCTACCTTTGTGAGTAACCCTCTATATAGGGATGGCAAAACCTTCTAAGGTGTAAATTACCTATGTTTTTTGTGAGTACTACTTTGCATTTACATAGGGAAATACATCTACTAGATTGAACCTATTTCACTAAACCCGTGATGGGCCTAGGAATGGGTGTTGTCCCTACCAGAGGGAAAGCAATTCAAATACCAATTTAGCTATCAACTTGAACCCACATAGTGAACTTTATAAGCCAAATCATGTTAAACCATACTAAAATGCTACTAAAATAACAAAAAAAAAGGTCACTTGAGAAAACACTTCTTACCTTTACTCATATACACCATGATTATGTAGGCAATAATGGATGGACGAACATTGTCACCTGCATTTTTTACTTTTCAAGTCATTTCTTAGGGTTTGCCATTATGTTCTAGGGCTAACTTTTTTTAATAAGTGGGTGATGACAAACAATTGTTGTCACCTACAATGCTCCATGTCATCTTTAAAAAGTCATATCTAACTTAAATAAATCGTTATGCTATCCACAAAACATCTTAATGATGGTGACGAACAAACATCACCATTTCAGAGATTAGTTTTGTCTCAGTGAGGTATTATGTCATATCATTACAAGTAATTTTTCTTTTAACCCAGACATGCCATTATGCCATTCGTTTACTATTACAATTATCATGTTTGCCCCTAGGCATTATATCGGCTACTGTAAAGGCAACTTTATGATGCAATTTCGTTCATATATTTTTTTATGCTTATTACTTTGTATGGTCACTAACCTATTCTTTTTTTGTTTTTTGTTTGTACATGCATCATTTCATCATAGCCATCATCATTATGGGACAACTGGTTAATGGTTCAATGTTCAGCAAGGGTGGTCATGGAGCAATAGTCCACTTCTAATTTAAAGTCTTTTGAAGATGTGCAAGCATGGTTAAAGCATCGATAGCATGAAGAAAAAGGCATTCTTAAACTGAGGTATGTCTCAACAATGCATGCAAACATAAGGTACCATCAGAATGATTGGCAAGATTTGAAGCATATATAGGCCAATTGGAATGATACCAAGAGGGAATAATTTAGAAAAACATATGGAGACATAGCCCTCTTACACTAGGTCCATTTGGATGATAACTTGTTATAAGTAGTGTTTCAATTTTGGAATCCAGCATATCGGTGCTTACTTTCAATCATGAAGATTTGTTCCTCATAGTTGATGAATATATCACATTACTCAATATAAGAAAGCTAAGGCAGACAAAATATACTATAAGGCTTTACAACCTCTAACTTTTAACAAAAGTTTGGCTTAAATTCTTAGGGCAATAGAGTCCTAGATCAAGAGCCATATCAAGACAAAGAGTAATAGTGAATGCATCACATGGACCAATTTAAAGGCAAAAATGGC
Source organism: Adansonia digitata (assembly GCA_029448705.1). NCBI lineage: Eukaryota > Viridiplantae > Streptophyta > Magnoliopsida > Malvales > Malvaceae > Adansonia > Adansonia digitata. Next base: position 14,923 of record JAQSVH010066356.1, on the reverse strand, counting down.
AAATACCATAGACATTTGGAAATTCAAGATATCTATGCTTTGGCAATAAATGGTGGCAATAAATAGTATGGTCATATTTTCAAAAACACTAGGCTATATTGAACCAACAATAGTAGATCTCTTTTTTTAATAATCTGCAACATCAATCTAGCACCCGCTATCATTATTGAAACCATTTGAGCTCTCAGCTTTTACAAGAAAATAGGTATACGTCACTTCATTAGATGCAAGCCATTTCTTCACATATGGTTTGTAAGCCACTTTTGTCTCAAAGAGAGAAAAATGTCACATAATTTCTTGCCTAACTTCAGTCCTATCTCCAAAGTCCTTAAGAAAGAATGGCCTTAAGACAAGTCCGAGGAGCAAAAGGTTAAAAAATTTAAAAATCATAGAACCAAAAAGGTGATATGGAAGGCCTCTTGGTTTTCATCATAAACAATCATATAATGATGTGAAGATTACAATTGCGTACCACTTATACGGTTATAGGAAAGCCCTAGCTATGCACTCATCTTAGTCGTGCAATAGTTTCAATGCCAAACAATTCACCCCCTCTATTTGAGACTTAAAGTAATAGGATTTTGACTATGATAAGCTAGGTTGTAAATCTACAGATTAGCTAGCCTTCCATGCTTGGAAATAAACTTGATGTATGGAAAGGTATTGGAGAATAAGTAGTATGACTGCAAGATATGATGAATAGAGGGCCCATTATATCATGAAAACTTACGCTTACTTTGAACATCGCAAGTGTTTGTTAATGAATTCACCTTTAAGATAGAATTGCTCAAGCGAGAATTCCAATAAGAAAAGGCAACCTTCACCAAGGAAATCACTTGTTTAAAAGAAGAGAAGAGTCAATTAGAAATAGACCTTTATCTTTAGGATAATGAAATGAACTGAGTCATTAAAGAGAAAAACCAATTTGAGAAGGATCTTGAGAGTCTGAAGAAAGACTATGTGGTACTTTGTAAAGTGAGTAAGGTTTGGCACCTTGGCAAGTCATCAATAGAATGGGAGGTAGAGATTGCTACCTTCAAAAAAGAGCTAGATTGATGGAAAGAGGAGTCTAGGACCAACAATGAGAAGTTTTTAGAACCCATACCCTCATGTCAACTTGCTAAAGAAAAAAATGATACCTAAAAGCTTGAGCTTGGGACTTGAGAGCAAATTAGGTTAAGAATGAAGTTTTAACACTCAGAATCTAAGATTTAAAGCATAATCTACAAGCTGGCCAAGACTAATTTGATTAACTAGTAAGGGCATCCAAGCAATGAGAATAAGAGTGGCTATAGACAGTTGATCAAGCACATCAGAATTATCAAAATCACCATGGCACATGCTCAGACGCATCATAAAGGTCTAATATGGTAATAATTTGAAGTGAAGGTGCTGCAAAACATAAAACCTATTGTTTATCATTGGTATAACATGCATAATCCCGAAAAGCCATGGAAAAAACCACCAACCTTAGATCGAATAACTTAAAGTCATGTATAGGGAGTCTCAAGAGCAATCACCCTATAAGAGTGAGGAACTTCAAGCTCAGATTATGGAATTGACCAAGCTATTGTTTGAGGTTTTGAAAAGAAAAAGGCAAACAAGCACTGTTAACGTAAAAAATAATCAGTTAATCCTAAAAACAACTTAAATAGTGGTATTAAAGCCACTAACACTCAAAAAAAGGCATCATATCGATAGTATCTTCCAATAACAAAGATTCCATAGACTCAACCATTTATTTACATTAATCCAGCAATGGTACCTCATATGGTTTAAGGGCTTTCCAAACTATAGACCCTGCTGCCCACTTTTGTATATACTGTTGCTAATTCACTACTTCCAGGATAGTCTAACTGGGGCAGCCATCCATTGGTATGTAGGGCTAAATCTCCTAAGAACTAAAAAATAGGTAGATTTGGATCATGCTTTCTTTGATCAATATAAGCAAGTGTCCAACTAGGCTTTGGATCATTTTTCCCTTATGAACATAAGAAAAACCTATGAGAGCTTTAAATAATTTAATCAGAGTAGAGAAAAGAAGTAGCTCAAGTTCACCTTTTTTCGATTGAGAAAAAAATAATGATCATGATATCAGCACCTTGCGAGCTCTTTACTACGAAAGGTTTGTGAGCTCTTTATTGGCTCATGGTTTTATTAGGTGAAATGATTGATAATGCTATCAAAAGTGGTAGGATATCCATTAAAGAATCATCTGGGTCAAGTAAAAAGTTAACAGCCAATGGTAAAGAGAATAAAGTGAATATGTTAGCGAAAGTCTTACTAATGTCACTCGGAATCCGCATGCAACCCAAAATACATACTTTCCAAACATGGTGTATCTAAGCTTTAACCCTTATTCACCAGTACCATAACTAGTTTATTCTATCAAATTTACTCTAACAATGAGCTTCGCACTGAATCCTATTTAAAATATAGCCCAAAGTGTACAATCCCAATGCAGATAATGCAAGAGCTCTAAACAACCAACAAGTACTCCAAGAAAGGGACCAATACTATCTGTTGGTAGCCAACTAGTGGCCCCGATATTCATAAACTTGAGATCACTGTTATATCACAAATGGTATGATAAGAATACTTATTATGAGTACCATGTTGGAGCATAAGGTCATTCTATTAAAAATTACACCTCATTCAAGAGAAAGCAGAGCTTGTCAGAAAAAGAAGTGATCAAGTTGAACAAGGGCCTAGACCTAACATTGGAGCAATTTGCATCTTAACTATATGGAGCTAAAAGTGAATGTGATGGCTGATGAGAAAAGATATTAGGTCAAAAAAAGCATAACAGAAGTTAAAACCCAATTCAGTGAGGTATGGCAGACTTTTATGAAGGCTGGAATAATGTCGAGTGTTAAAAACCAAAGTAAAAAGACCATTGAACCATTTTGCTGCAACTACAATTAAAGGCACATTCTGCAAACACTATCATCTTTCTTAGAAATGGTTAAGGGGTGATAAACTAGTTCAAAATAGAGTTCTATGAAGAGCAGGAAAAGTACATCAGTTCATCTATTAATGCCATAAATGAGGAAAAATTTGCCATTGATTAGGTTTCATGTTGTTTTTCTTAATGAACATCGACAAGAGAGCTAATGAAATCTTTAAGCAGCATGCTCTAAGGCAGATGAAACAGGCTACCTTGATTCACCTCTTGTTGATAGAAAAAAAGATGATTGTTAAGTTCATTAGCACATTATAAAACCCTTATTATGAGAAGATAGTAAAGAGCCCTTGAAGAACTTTACAGATATAATCATATTAGGTGGAATGATCGAGGAAACCATGAAAAATGACTCAAACAAAAGAGATACCCTCAAGGTTAAAGGAAAAAATTAAGGCTAAACAAAAGACAAAATCTAGTTTTAGTACAACTTATTCCAGGCTCATACTGAAACTGATGCAAAGAAAATGATTATTGAAGAGTACTAAAAGATCATAAATATTATAGACAAGGTTAGGACACTAAGAAATTTGCTTTCGAAAATCTTGGTACAAGTTAATTTAGTTAATGGGGCTAAAAGGACAAGGGAAGGAATTAATGACTTTTGCTATTTCCATACCATCTATGGCCACACTTTTCAAACATGCAAAAAGTTTTATGCTATGGTTGAAAGAGTGATGAATGAGGGTAGCAATGAATTCTACGATAAAAAAAAGCCTCATATCCTAGTCAGAAAACGCAGTACAATCTATCAATACCATGGAGAGGGATAGGAGCAATTCTTCTTATGGGGTTAAAAGGCCATTAGTCTTATTCGATAATCAATCGAGAGTCAAATCTACCCCTATTCAGCCTATGCCAAAAATGATTTTTCAAATTCCACCCCCTTCCCCTTATCAAGGTGATTCCTTGGAAATATGAAAGCAAGACTTTAATCTCAAAAGCATCTAGTCAGCAAGTAGTAAGCATTGACTTTTTAGGAGTAAGCCACCTAACTCAAAGTAGAAGATGTTATGCTCCAGCTACATCAAGAAATGAAGTCCAATAAAAGAACACCACTCTTATTCCTCAGGCACAGAAATCTGTAGCCTAAGAATCAAAGCCGTTAATTGTTAAGGAGCCAGTAATCAAGAAAGAAGATATAAAATTCCTTAATTTCATTAAGCAAAGCAAATACAACGTTATCGATTAGTTAAACAAGCAACCTACCAATATAACTATGCTATCAGTGCTACTTAACTCTGAAGCTCAAAAGAATGCTCTCCTTAAGGTCTTAAATAAGGCATATGTCCCTTTTAACATCTCTATAGCCCAATTGGATCATCTAATAAGCAACATCACTACCAATAACTCTATATATTTCAGTGATGATGAAACCACTTATAGAGGAAGAGAAAACTATAAAGCCTTTCATATGCCTAAGGTACTCATCAATAATGAGTCAGTTCTAAATGTAATGCCCATATCATACTTGAATAAGCTTTCTATTGATGCATGTCATATCAGAATAGTCACACAATCGTATGGGTATTTGATGGAATTTGTAGAAACAAAGTAGGAAACATCACCATTTCGCTCTAAATTGGCCCATGCACTTATGAGGTTGATTTTCATGTGATAGATATTGCTCTATCATATAACTGCCTAACGGGAAGGCCTTGGATTCATTTTGAGGTTAGTGCCTTCATTGATGCATCAAAAGTTGAAATTAATCATTGAAAATAAGGTGAGAATGTTTCAGAGTCCTTATTTCGATCTCTAAGTTCTTCAATGCCACTTATGTTAAAATGTCAATGGAAGGCTGCTAATGGTTAGGCTTCGTCTATCAAAGAGCATTCATATGTTTAAAGTTAACCATCACCAAAGGCACCCCAGCTAGAAAAAGACTTGAAAAACTTCTTCAAAGAATTCCAAGAACCATGAAAGTTGTCAACTAGATGGAAAAAAAGGTTAGGGTTCAAGCCTAGAGTAAAATAGAAAAGAAAAAAAACTCAAAAGACTCTGAGATGAGGATAGCTCGCTTAGTGGGACAAGACTTAGGGCAAGAATCAGTGATATTTCCATCCCTCCAAGAAAGTTTCTATCTAAAATGATGCATGAATTTTGGACCTAACAATGTTGCACATACTGTATAAAATATTCAGGATTTCTCTAATAATGCAATCGATAAGCCAAAGATGCCAACAGTTGTCTAGAAGACTACTCTATGCTTTCTAGGGTTTGTTTTGGGTGTTTAGACTAAAACCAGATTCTTGCGCTATTCAAGTTTATTTCAAAGTAATGCTATAGACTAAACCTACATGCTTTAGCCCAAAAGCATTGTAGGATCTTTTGTATAGGCATCTTTTTATTAAGTATTATAAACGAAAATGACCAACTATTATGCATTTCATCTTTTCTGTCCATTTCCATAATTTTTGCCAACTCTTAGACCTTTCTCTATAGATTTTTCTACCTATATTGCTCTATTTCCATATTTTTAAATACTCGAATGAAAGTGACATAAATATTCATACTGAGATTTTTGACATCAATTTCAAGCAACCAATCTACAATAGTGAAATTGAATCCAAAAAAGATTTTGAAGAGAGTCCTGTTCCCCTAGACCTATTGAGACTAATTGAGCAAAAGGAAAAACAGATATTACCTCATAAAAAGCCCACTAGAACCATAAACCTAGGAATGAAAGAAGATTGCAAAAGATGTTAAAATTGGAACCTCCATAAATCTATCAACCCAAACTGAATAGATAAACCCCCTCTAAGAATATTAGGATGTGTTCACCTGATCTTACCAAGATATGCTTGAATTAGACACCAATATAATGGTCCATAAACTTCCCCTTAAACTTGAGTGAAAGCTAATACAACAAAAGTTTAAAAAGATGAAACCGAAGATGCTCCTAATGATTAAAAAGGAAGTAAAAAAATAATTTAAAGCAGGATTTCTTAAAGTAGCTAAATATCCTAAATGGGTCAACAATATAGTCCCAATCCCTAAAAAAGATGGCAAGGTGCAGATATGTGTAGATTATATAGGCCTAAATCGAGCTAGCCCAAAGGATAATTTTTATTTCTCTTACATTGACACCCTAGTAGATAATGCCAAAAATGCACTATTTTCCTTCATGGATAGATTTTTAAGGTACAACCAGATTTAAATGACAGTTGAAGACATGGAGAAAACCACTTTTGTGACCATGTAGGTCACTTTTGTTAAAAAGTAATGCCCTTCGGGCTAAAAAATGGTAGGGAACCTTATCCAAAGGCAATGGTATCCTTCTTCCATGATCTCATGTACAAAGAAATAGAGGTCTATGTGGATGACATGATCACAAATTGTTAAAGGAAGGTGAGCATGTTGCCAACTTATGAAAACTTTTCAAACAACTTCGTAAATAATAGCTCAACTTAAATCTCACCAAATGCGCCTTTAGTGTCACATTTGGAAAACTATTAAGCTTTATTATGGGCAAAAAAAGGACTAAAAGTCAATCCTGACAAAGTTAAGGCCAGTCAGAGCCTATCGTTACCTCAAACCTAAAAAAAAGTGAAAAATTTATTGGAAAGGTTAAATTACATAGTCTAATTTATGTCTCAATTGACCAACAAATGGGATCTAATCTTTCAGCTATTTTGAAAACAAAATCCTAAAGAATGGAATAAAGAATGCGAGGAAACCTTCAAAATGTCAAAAACTACTTTTTAAACCAATCAACACTTATGCAACTAATGCTCAATCGACCTTTAATCCTGTATCTATCAGTTTTGACAAGTGAATAGGCTGTGTATGAGGTCAACATGACAAGTCAAATAAGAAGGAACGAGCTATATATTACTTGAGCAAGAGGTTCACAAAGTGTGAAAATAACCATTTAATAGTAGAAAAATTATTTTATGCTCTGGCCTAGGCAATTCGAAGGTTAAGGCAATACATGCTATACTATACCATGTAGTTGATTGCCAAACTTGATCCCATCAAGCATTTATGCAAAGCCTCTGCCTTGTTAAGGAGATTAGCTAGATGGCAGTCTTGCTCTTTGAATAAGACATCGTGTATGTGAACCAGAAAGCCCTTAAGGGTAGTGCAATATCGAACTTCTTGGCAAGCCAAGTAATGGATGACTATCAAACTTTGGACTTTAAATTTCTTAATGAAGATTTATGCATATCCAAGGTAAAAGAAGTCTCGATAGCAATTCATTTTAGAAAATATGCTTTGAGAGAGCTTCAAATGCACCATGGCATGGAATCGGGGTAATTCTTGTCTCACTAAATGGAAACTACTACCTCTCTATCTCAAGGTTAAACTTCAATTGGACCAATAATATAGTTAAATATAACACCTGCATCATGGGACCCTAAGCTGCCATTGAAAGAGATACCAAGACTCTACAAATATTTGAAGCTTTGACCTTGGTCATCTACCAACTAAAAAGAGCATGGCAAACACATGATGCTAAACTGATTATAGGAAACTGGTCTTAGAACTTAAAAAGAATTTGATAATATCAGCTTTCAACATTTACCTTAGGAAGAGAACCAAATAGTTGATGCCTTGGCCACTTTGTCATCTATGTTCATAAGTGAATTAAGAATCGAATATTACTCCTATTTAGATGAGCATTTATACAACTCTTACATATTTTTAGAATGTTGAAGAAGAAAAAGATGGCCTGCCATGGTATCATGACATCTTCCAGTGCATCAAAGATTAATAATACCTTAAGTATACCATTGGAACTGACAAGAGAACCATCCAAAGAATTGCTATGAGCTTCATTTTAGATGGTGGAATTTTATACAAAAAAGGCTAGGATCAGATGTTGCTCTGATGTATGCACGCTTTTGAAGCTAAAAGAATTCTTGAAGAAGTCCATAAAGGAATCTGCAATACACATACTAGTAGACACCAAATGGCAAAGAAAGTTAAGCTATTAAGCTATTATTAGTTGAATCTCAAAAAAGGTTGTATTGACCACGCTCAAAATTACCATATATACTAAATGTACATTGAGAAAATCCATATCTCGTCATTACCTTCGCATCTTATGACAGCTTCGTGGCCTTTTTCTATCTAAGGCATGAATATGATTAGATTGATCATCTTTAAGGCTTCTAATGAACAACACTTCATTTTGGTTGTTGTTGATTATTTCACAAAATGGGTAAAAGTAGCTTCTTATGCTAATGTCACTAAGTCTGTTGTGCAAATTTGTGAAATGGTACATCATCTGCAAATATGGGCTTCCCAAATAAATCATCATAGATAATGCGCGTAACTTGAAAAACAAGATGATGCTGGTAGTCTATTCCCAATTTAAAATTCAACATCATAACACGATGCTATATGATCTAAAAATGAATGGGGCAGTTAAAACAATAAATAAGAATATTAAGAGAATAGTCAAAAAGATGGCTAAAATTTATAAAAATTAGCATGAAAACTTGATTTTTGTACTACACGCCTATCATACAACAGTTCAAACTTCTACAGATGCCACCCTATTTTCCTTGGTTTATAGCATGAATGTTGTTCTACCTATCAAGGTCAAAATCCCCTTACCAAAATCTTGATGGATCAAAACCTGAACAAGTTAAATAGGTCAAAAACTGATATGAATACTTAATCTTATTAAGGAGAAAAGAATAAAAGCCATCTGTCATGGGCAAATGTATAAAAAATGCATGATGAGAGTCCATAACAAGATGGGCCATCCTAGTTAATTTTAAGAGGATGACCTAGTGCTCAAACAAATCCTTTCAATTTATAAAAATGCTTAGGGAAAATGGACTCCTAATTGGAAGGGAACACATATGGTTAAGCACATGTTCTCTGAAAAAGCCTTCATTTTAATTGAGATCCATGGTAGTGATTTGCCTGATCTTGTAAATTCTAATTCCATCAAGAAATACTATGCTTGAAAAGATTATAGGATAAAGATTCAAAAAGGCATTATATCTTTCTTCTTCTTTTTTTCAAAAGAAAAAAGAGCATCAAGGAAAGTGAACCCACTTAAGCTGAAAACCTAAGGCATAAACAATTAAAATCTTTTTAAGATTTGACCCAATCCAAAAACATTCTTCCTTGACTAAAAAACCAAATGACAACCTGACTCACCTATTTTATGCTACCTTACTCCATTGAATCTTGTTCTTACCTGCATTTAAAAAATGATGTCTACCCTACCTAGGGGCAACCATCCCACCATGGGGCCATTTGAAAAAACTTTTTACAAGTCGTCGAACACTAAAAGGATTAACCATTGGAGAAAGATCTTTGAAAGCATTTGATGAAAGATTCATCTTATCAACATCAGGGGCGAAGCAGCTAGAAAAACCCTTCTTAACTCTTTTGTAACTTCAAATCTTTTGTGATCTTAGAATTTATCATAACATGTACCTTCTTTCTTTTAAATACAATCACTTGATTTCTCTCAAAAGTTCTTTTATAACTCTTGCATCCCATGTTGTATCATGTTTATCATTTAATTGATAATGCTTGATAAATGAACATAACTAATAAAAAGAGTTCCTAACATTACATTGAAAGATGAAACTTCATAAGAATATTGTTTTAAGTCTAAAGATTAAGAATGAACCTTAAACCATAGCTGATCTTACCCTTAGACCTTTATGTCATAAAAAAATGTTCAAAACCTTTCCTCTAACAAACCCCAGCCTAAAGGTAAGAGGCAAAAATCTTTTTCAAACTATCGTCAAAATAATTAAAATTCAGATCGGTCCACCTAGGTCACCAAAAACACCTTTGAATCATAATTGATAAGAGAAATCACCCATACTCGCTAGCAAAGTAACAAAAATCTCCAAACACGAGCTATTCAAGCTTCCAACCACTATTTCATAATCAAAGGCCATTTGCACCTTCTAAAAGTAACCTTTACTCTCAAAACCTCAAGAAATCTAAAATAAGCTAGGTGAATGCCAGGAAAGAGATTATCCTACCAAACTTGATGAAGAATAAATGACTAAAATGACCAAAATTGATCGCTAGATTAGGATTTAAAAATCATCACCTTTGCATCATGCATTTGAATCTTCATGCATTATTCATACAATAGGTACAAACTTTGCACATAGAAGTTATGCAAGTAAAGAACTTAGGTACACTTTCCTATTTTTGAAAAACCCTGAAAGGTTTCACGTCAAAATTTTTGACCTTACAAGCTCACAAATCAAAATGCTACTTGAAAAATGTTCTTCAATTCATACCATTTAGTCCAAAAGAGCTAGATGCCTTTTTTTCGGTCCATAAAGAGTTAGACACCTTTATTTTTACTTTTTAGTCCACAAAGAGTTGGATGCATCTAGGAAAGGTACTTTAATTCATATATTTTAGTCCATAACAAGTTGGATGCCTTTATTTTTCCTTTTTAGCACAAAAAGCTAGGACATCTTTCTTTTTAGTCCACAAAGAGCTAGATGACTTTTCTCTTTTAGTCCATAAAGAGCTGGCCACCTTTTCTTTATTTTCAGTCCACAAAGAGTTAGATGCCTTTTAGGTCCAAAAAGAGCTTGATGCAATTTTTTTGTTCATAAAATGGCATCTACCCTTAAAGAGAAGGGCACTAAGTGAGTTTATCCTCAAAAAGTAAGGCAATGACTGAGTCTGTCTCAAAGAGTAGGGCACCAACTGAGTCTATCCTCAAAAAGTAAGGCATCATTCAAGTTTGTCTTAAAAAAGTAAGGCACCAATCAAGTCTATCTTTAAAGAGTAAGACACCATCAGAGTCTATCCTCAAAAAGTAAGGCACTAATTGAGCCTGTCCATAAAAAGCTGAGCACTAGTAATATCTATCCTTAAAGAGTAGGGCATTAATCAAGTATGTTTAGAAACAGTTGGGTGCCTATCAAGTCCACCCCCAAAAAGTAGGGCACCTATCAAGTTATCCACATTAGTTAGCACCTATCTTAGAAGCTCAAACTTAGAAAAGAATATAAAACTAAGTAAAGAGGTCGAACCTTACAAAAATCTATCCAAACTTTCATCAAAATTGTTGTCAATGTATTATGATTATCATGCTAAATATTAATTAAATTTCATTTTTGTAGGCATTCAAGGAGCATCATTCTACCCGAAATAAGATGGTATCTATATTTCTTTGCTATGTTCTTCATACTCAACAACGGCCAAAGAGGGGCAGCTATAAACATCTTATTTTGACTAGGACATCATCTAGGGTATTGAAAGTGATTATTTTAAGCATCCTTGGAAGCACAAGTCAATTTCTCATTGTTTTCAACTAAAATGAGGTAGTCCAAAGAGCCACAGGTACATTACAAGTCATATTAATGCATAGGTATTGATACCAAGCTCTTACATCACTAAAAATTCAAACTTTCATATGTAGTTTTGATGCAAGAGGGTTTGATATTAAGACCTAAGAAGTGGTATTGATAGCTAGCATGTTTGTATCAATACAAACCTTGGTAGTAGCTAAAATTGTGATTTTTTGCCAAATGTATCAATATTTAAGCAAGATTATCGATACATGCCCATGAAGTATCAATACATAACTCTAAATCTCAAGACTAGAAAATTTTTCAGCTCTTGGTATGGATAAATGCTTTATTTTATTGACACTTATAGGCAAAAATTACCTTATGTATTGATACACTAAGGCATTTTTGCCTAGTTCAAGCTATTTTTTAGCCATTGCACCATTAATTTGAAAATCCAATTCAAACTTGTTTCTGCACCAATAAAATCAAAATTCATAGCAAGCTTCGGCTTTGGGGTTGTGATTGAATTTAGAAAAAAAAAATTTAGGTTCAATAGCCAATGACAAGGGACATTTAGTCATAGTATGCAATTATCAAAAGGTAAAGCAGATTTTTCTTAATGCTCAACTGCATAAAGTAGCTTTGGTCCATTATTTTTGCTATGCAAACCAATGAGTTTGCATGGTAGTTAAGCATAGTATTTTGTCTCTATATAAGGTATATGTACTAAAATAATGCCCTTGCTTTTTGCACTTTTTATTTTCATGGTAACATGGCTATATATGCCAATTTTGGCTTAGCTGAAAAGAATATAGAGACATATACACAGACACAAGAAAAACCATACAACACAAAAATTCTTAGCAAAGAAAGCACTCAATTTTATACATTATCTCAATATCCCTCAACCACTAAAAGACCAAAGACTTTTCTCTGTTCCTATAGCTCCTTAAAACCACCATAAACCCTTTTAAAAACCTCTATTCCACTATTTTCTCCTTTCAAAGCCTTTTTCATCAACACCCTAACTAAAAACCTCTTTCTTTGCATCATTTTCTTATTGTTTAATATCAAAAGGAAGGAAGAAAGTGAGTTCAAAGTTGCTGCTCAGAAAAAAAGGCTAAAGCTGGAAACTTTTGGTATATTTTCTCCTTTTGCTTTGTTTACTCTCTAATTTTTTAGCATTTTCATCATCCCAGTGGCCTCTTTATATAAGCATAACCCTTCTAAGATTTATACACATTATTATGGTGGTCTTAGTCTTCATGATCATCTTAATGCCTTAATGTTGCTTGGATGGTCAAATATGCCATATTTTATTTTCATCATCATAATAGCCCCTATTCATGCCTTGTTTACCATGTTTCATCTATCTTCACATGTTCATCTCATATTTAAATGTTCACCTTAATATGTTTTGAGCATATTCATGTAATTTTCTTACATCTTGGTATGTTTCATGAAATAAAATGCCTTGTTGAAGATTCTAACAAAATTTTTCTTAGTTTAAACATGTTCTTATTGACATCTATGCTAACATTCTCACTTGTCATCATTTTACATTTTTGCCATCTTTTCCACTGCTAAAATGTCATCTTTGTTTACTTAAATGTGTTGTCATGTTCATTGTTATGCATGTTACACTTCATTCATAACATTTTTGTCAAGATATATGTTTATTTGTTTCAAAATCTATTTTTTTTATAAAAAAACCCAAGTTAAATTTATGCTACCTCTAATAGATGGAGAACAACATGGATTTAATGTTTTCACTAAATTGATCCTCCAATCTTAGGGACAAATTAAACTTTTAAGGTTTAGATTCATGGTTGAACAAACTCCCAACTGCTATTTTCTTAGAAAATGATCATTTTATTTGATCAAATATTAAGCCTTGATCTTGAGTCTAATACCTTCATTTGTGGCATGGTTAAAGGGTTGTTTCATCATCCTAAACTACTCTAGGATTGTGGAATGAATTCCTGATGCCCATGATAACCATTCCTTTTTATCATAGGTGTTAACCTTATTGATTCATCTTTCTAATGGTACCTCGTTAGATTTTAACACCTTTGAATTGACCCAAAACAAATTTGTGGAAGGAGACAACACGATGTTATCCCTTATTTTTGTGATTATTTTTGTGATTGAAATCAATCCAACTTCCCAAACCACTTTTATTGAGACATTTAAACTTTTCAAAGTGTACCTAATAAACTCCCTATGTGATTACATAATATAATATAAGTCATCTAGGCTCGGATTAAGGCTAAAGCAAAAATAAATTTATTCAAACTCTCTGGTTTTATTTTTAAAATACCTTTTATCCAAAATATTCATTTTTTCCATAAATATTAAAATTTTTATTTTTTGAGAATACTCCAACCCCACTTTTCGAGGGGATGCTCTAGCCTTTCTTTTCATTCAAAACTTAAATTTTTTCTCTCTTAGACATTCTCAAGGCTGTTAATCAAAACCCTTTTTTTTAACAAATCTAAAATTTTCACCTTTGAAGATGCTCTTACCCACTTTTCGAGGGGATACCCTAACCTCACGTTTTACCTAAAGTCTGAATTTTCTTTTTCCTAGAACTTTTCAAAAGGGCTTTTGATCAAAGCCTTCATTTGAAAATGTATAAAATTTTAACCTTAGGGGATATTCTAACCCTGCCTTTCGAAGGGATATTCCAACCTCATTTTTCATCAAAAATTGATTTTTCTTTTGAATATCCTGGGTCATTTAAATCAAAACCTCTTTTTTATCCTTCAAGTTACTGCTGAATCCAAACAAGTCTTAAAGTTGTCATCCCTATTATTTGTCAATAATCGAAGATAATTATAAGATACATCCTAATCATCCTTTTTTTCTTTATTATCATTATGTGAGTGTTTTTATATGATATGATTATATTCTTTTTGTATTTTTAACATATTTCCCTTTTGTAGTGACCATTGTGCATTCATATTTTAAAATTGTTTTAAAAAATCACAAGGCAATGTTCTGCGCCATTCTCTCTCCAGTGCGTGACATAGAATATCCAAATTTTTAAAATTTAATTTGTAAACTATTTTCATTAAAAAAATCCTTATGTTTTCTACATCTCAAGGGCGCATAGCTAACATGAATTTTCTTTTAAAACCCGGATCTACAATTTATAAAATTTCATGCATTAAAGGGGACTATATCAAAATAATAATAAAGTGAAACTAGTTAAGTCAGAACCAAAGTGAAATATAGTTAGTGAATACTAATTTTGTGCGTTAAACTCAACAGACAAATCCTTAAACCTCGTGAACACTGAAATCAATATTTTAACTTTTGTAAATCAGAATATTGTTTTCAACAGGCATCCGATCATGCTTAGCCCAAAATCATAGGTGTTGACTTTAAATTTATGGCCATTTTATAATAGCCTTCTCAAACTAGTTGGATGAGTGATTTGCTCGAGAGTCTTTCTCTCCCCTTCATGTCACTATGTCTAATTCAAATCTCGATCAAAAGATAACCTGAAGGCTCAACCACACTGCCATATATATCTTTTAAGTCACGTGCTCAGTTCAATTCCATTAAAGGTAAAGGGGCACATGGTGACATATGCTTAATTAAATCAATTTAAAAGTTTACTTATTCAATTACAGAGCTTAAATGTTTGAAAGCATGTTTTGATTGTTAAGCTTGATGATTGAATTGAATCTAAGCTTGTTTTCTTATGCTTGAT
>JAQSVH010066251.1:3947-14245 GCA_029448705.1 Adansonia digitata | reverse complement strand
CACTTAATCGAAGATTCATGTCATTAGTATTAGGGACTTAGCAATTGAGAAAACCACTCTTAACACTTTTGTATCTCAAGATATTTCATGATCTTAGAATTTTTCATAATTTGTACCCTTCTGTCTTGAATGACATATAATTACTTGATTTTTCACAAAGTCTTTTTGTAACTTTTGCATCTCGTGTTGCATCATCTGTACCATTTAATTGATAGTGCTTGACAAATGAACAGAATTGATAATAAGAGTTCCTAGCGTTATTTGGAAAGATGGCAACTTCGTAGGAATTTTGTTTCATGTCTAAAGATCAAGAATGAACATTGGAAGCATAATTGGACCACCAAAGACACCTTCTGAATCAGAATTAACAAAAGAAATCCTACTAGAAAACTTCACTCAGCAAAAAACTCCAAACACAAGCCATTCGAACTAAAGACCTTCCCTTTACAATCATGAGCCACCCGTACCTTCTAAAAAATAACCTTAACATTACAAATCTTTTTAAATCTAAAGCAAGGTTGGTGAATTTCAAAGCAAGAGATCACTCTATCAAACTCATTGAAGAACAAATGACTAGAAATGCTAAAATTGATTATCAGACTGGGTTTTTAAAATCATCACTTTTGCAGCACTTAAACATGCATTTACAACCGCACTTATCATTCATACAACAATTAACGTCCTTTAGTACACACTCGTACTCATAGAAGTCAAACCAATAAAGAATTTCATGAATAAATTCCTATTTTCGAAGAACCTTGACAGGCTCCAGGTAAAAATTCCTAACCTCATGAACTCATAAATCAAAAAGTCATCTAGAAAGGTTCCTAAACTCATATCGTTTAGTCTATAAAGTGTCACAATATGCTTTCGATACGAATCCTGACCAGTCAGACTTAAATGGCAGATATACCCCTTATTTATATATATGAATATATCATTATTTTCTTTTATTTTAAGAGCCATATCATTATTATCAATATTACTTTTCTTTTCTTTTTTCTCTAGGGATTGAGTTGTAAAGGTGAATCATTTACTCGACTTCTCTAAATAGCCGTTATGAAATAACTATTTTTTAAGAGTCTCCACTAATCATATTTTGGCTATGTAAGATTGGTCACCTATCGAAGTTTGCATTTAGAGGGTTATAAAATCTTTAAAAAAATCTTCAAGATCTACGATTATACTAGAGATCTCTCAAAAGGGTTCGTGAGTTGGCTACAATTATTAGTAAATATTAAACTTCTCATGATGCATGGCAATCTGTACTTTATTAATCACATCTTAACTTAAAATTTGTTTTTTATTCAATTTCAATAGTCGATATTTAATTATAATTCTCATATTTAAAAATAAAATTTTATAAAACAAATCTATAATTCTGAATGAGAAAATCAGGTTTTCAATAATTTTGGAAATCAAAATTTCTTCAGCACCCTTCCGGATAACCAGAAGAACATGATGCGTTTATCATTCTCTGTTGTACCTCGCTAGAGAGCTGATGGAAAATGTAAGGTTTTAAAAAATCAAAATATGTTTTGCACCTCATTAGAGAATCGATGGAATACAGAAGGTTTTATTTTTCCAAAATTTATGGAAAAATCCTAATTTTCATATTTTTAAAAGGATATCTCGTTATTAAAATAATATGTAGGACCCTTCTCATATGTTAAGAGAAATTCTACGTGCTATTTTAGCATTAAAGAGATTGGCTTAATTTTTCAAAAAATTCTAATTTTATTAATAATATTAAGAATGATCCTAAGAGTTGGTATAGACAAAAAGTACTAAACATGATTCTAAGGACTTAAATATGGTAGATATGACCAGCATGTCCCACAAAGTACACCTTTGACCTAAAACTATCTCGGTGACTCTAAAGAACTTAGTTCTAAAATAAATTAATAAAATGTCTCCAAAAAGTACCTTCAACATATAAATATCCTGGTACTATAAAACATTTTGAAACTTTATAAACAAATAAACCTATTCCTATTGTACACCTTAGACATAAAAGTATCCCGGTAATCACATAGGACTTGGTTCTAACATAAATTAATAAAATCTCCCTAAGGTCTACCCTTAGCATCTAAGTATCCCAATAACCTAAAGGCTGGATGACAATCATGAACAAATGAACCTACTCCTACTGTACACCTTCGACATATAAGTATCTTGGTGATCACATAGGACTTAATTCTAAAAAAATTACTAAAATACCCCTAAGGTAAACCTTCAACCTACAAGTATCTCGATAGCCTAGAGGACCAAAAAATGATATAAAATGACCATTATAACCTCCATGGGTAACTTAAATACATAATTGACTTAAAATACAAAAGTTACTAATAGGCCCTTGAACTTTTCAAAATTAAATTTCGTACCCTGATAAAAAACTGAAAGAATACGCAAGGTTTTAATAATTTCTACACCCTTAAGGAAGACCATAAGGATGTTAAAAATATTTTTAAAATGTCAAAAATATTGCATTAACTCTAAAATGCAAAGTTTTATGAATGGTCCCTAAAATTTTTTAACTTTGCAATTTAGTCCCTATATAAAACAAAATCATAATTAAACAAAAAATTCATAAAAAAAGTTATGGAAATCATACTAAAGATAATATAATTAATTTGGCCAAGTAACTATGTTCTTAGAACAAAAATTTTGTAATTTTGTAAATAAGTCCTTAAGCTTTCTAAAATTGCAAAATATGCACAAAATAGTGGAAAATGCATAAAACATATTCATACATATCAAAATAAACATGGAAACATTTTTACAAGTATACAAAAGCAATCAGCCAAGCATGGGTGGCCTTGAACTAAAATTTTCCATTTTTACAATTTAATCTCTTCATAATAGAAAATTATAAATTACCATCAAGCTTATCATGAAAAATCACAAAAGCCATACTAACAATCATGAAAATGATTCGACCAAACACTTAAGGCCACAAGGAAAATTTTTTAATTTTTTTAAATTAGTTCTTAAATTTTTTAAAATTATAAAATGGCCCCAAATGGTATAAAATGAATAAAACACATTAATATATGTTAAACTAAGCATAAAAGCACTTCTAAGGCCATTAACAAGGTTCAGCCAAACTTAAATGGTCAAAGAAAAAAATTTTGTAATTTTTTCAATTAAGTCCCTAGATTTTCTATAACTACAAAATAAGCTAAATAAAATAAAAACATTACAAAATCATCAAAATTAGATTAAATCAAGCTTAGAATCAACCTTCCAAAGCTTTCAAAATTTTGGAAACATTATATTCTAGCACCTAGAACTTTTAAACATTACAAAATAGTCTTAAATGTTAAGAAAAATCAAAAAATAAATTAAATCCGAAGCCATACATGGTTCAGCCAGCATGATTTTCAATTAAAAACAATATTTTTTATCAGATATTTCATCAAATTCAACTTATATACACATCATATTTTTGCTAAACTAAATATGCATAAAATCAACAAAGTAGTGAATAAATCAGCATAACATCATGAAGAAAAATAACACAAAAGATAAATACATGAAAATAATAATATTTCTATAAAAATTGAATAAAAATAACAAAGCAAAAATTTTTGTATAAGAGTTAACCTTAAAAACTTGAAAATCTAATGAATTTTTTTATTTTAATCTTTTTTTTATTTTTTTCTCTTTTTTTCCTTTTCTTCTCTCATCCAAAAGGTCCGAATGAAGAAATTCAAAAGGACGAGAAGATGGTGGAGATTCCATAAATTTTTACAACTTTCTTTATTTTATTTATTTATTTATTTTAGAGTTTTTATTAATTTAGATTTGACCTAAATTAATTATATTTGCACTTTAATGTATGATGTCATGCATGACATCATCAAGCTCTAGAGAATTTTGGAAGATATTTATATAATATGTAAAATTATACTATAAAAATTAGTTCAAAAGATTAAATTGTAAAAAAATTAAGAATTATATATTTGAAATAAAATTTTATATGATCAATTTAATTTAATCGAATAATAAAAACAATTTTTATATACAATAAGAAAAACTGTAAAAATAGTAAACTCTTAAAATTTTACGCCAAAAAACTTACCAAAAAATTGTTATATGTAAAATGTATAAAATAAATTGAATTTTTACAAATTGAGTTAATATGAATTCAAAAATGACATTCGAAGAATTTTAAAAATTATAAACTCAAAAAATGCTCTTGAAAAAAATTATAGAGTACAAAACTCCGTAGTTCAAAAATGGGAAAATAATGAAAGAAAATGGAAAATTTATTTATGACAATTTCAAAACTGATTTAATATGATTTAAACAATATTGTTTGAAAAATTTCAAAAATTATAAACTTAAAAAAATCTTTTCAAAAAAATTTACAAAATAGAAAACTCTGTATTTTAAAAATGAGAAAAATTGAGAAAATATGTTCAAGCTTTATAAAAGTGAATTTTACCCAACATATTTATCAAAATATTAATTCATAAAAAAAATAAAGGTAAAACTGGAATTCTGGAATAATTTTTATAAAAAAGTTACATGTATGATACTCATAGGATTGTAAAAAATTCAAATTTAAGTCCAAAGTTGACAATTTCATAAATCCTGCCAAAATGAATTTTTCCTTGAATATTTTTGAATTCTTAAGAGTATATATCAACATAAATACCATACTGGCATCCATAAAAATATACGATAGTCAACTTCTAAAATTTAACAGAAATTTCACAAAAAATTCTTAAAAATGGTAAATTTGACTATAATAACATCCACATAAATAATTTTTTAAATTTCATAGGTATAAAGTACAAAGCTAATTTTTAACCTTAATAGTTGTCTTTTTATTTGAGATTTGTTCTATATGACCCTTAAAATGGCACTAATTTTGTCACATGCACAATTAAATAAGCCTTAAAAACATCTAGTTAATTTAGAGTTCATAGGGTGGCGGCTATCCTTGATCTCGTATACTTTTGGACTATCAGAAAATAGGGTCCAGACAAAATTAAGTACCAACAATGCCTCTTTTCCTTTAGTCCGCAAAGAGTTAGATGCTTTTCTCGTTTTAGTCTACAAAGAACTAGAAATCTTTCTTTTTTCCTTTTAGTCTACAAAGAGCTAGATGCTTGAGTTCCTTAGTTTACAAAGAGCTAGATTCTTTTTTCTTTTAGTCCATAAAGAGCTAGACCCTTTTTCCCTTTTAGTCTAAAAAGAGTTTGATGCCTTATTCTCTTTAGTCCACAAAGAGTTGGATGCATTTTCTCTTTAGTCCATAAAAAGCTAGACGCCATTTTCTCTTTTGTCCATAAAAAGTTTAGACACATTTTTCTCTTTAGTTCATAAAAAGCTGGATTTTTTTTCCTTTCAGTCCACAAAGAGCTTAATGCCTTTTTCCTTTAGTCTATAAAGAGCTAGATGCCTTTTTCCCTTTAGTCTACTATAAAGAGCTAGATCTCATTTCTTTTTTATCCACAATGAGTTGGACACTTTTTTCCTTTTAATTCGCAAAGAGCTACACGTTTCTTTAATCCATAAAGTGCTGGATACTAGTCAAGTTTATCCATAAAAAGCTAAGCACCAATCAAAGAGTTGGGCACCAATCTAGTCTACCCATAAAGAGTTGGGCACCTATCAAGTTAAAGTCCACATTAGCTGGCATCTATCTAAAAAGGTCAAACCTTGGGAAAAAATCCAAAAGACTAATAGGGAGGTTAAACCTTATGAAACCTATTTAGACTTTTATAAGATTTGCCACTAATATATAGTGATCATCACAGCAAAACATTAATTAATTTTTATTTTTGCAAGTATTTAAGAAACAAAATCCAAACCCAAACAAATAGGTGTCTATTTTTTATTGTCATATTTTTAATACTCAGCAACGACCAAAGAGAGGCAACTATAGACACATTATTTGGTTTGACCCATCATCGAAGGCATTGGAGGTCATTATTTTGAACATTTGTAGAGTCACTCAAATGAGTAAGGGTTAGTTTCATATTACTTTTGAACCAAAGTTAGGTATTCACAGAGCTTAAGGTATGTGCAAGTCATATTGCTGCATAGATATTAATACCAAGCTTTTACATCAATGAAAATTTGAATTTTCACATGTCATATCAATATAATAGGGTTTGCTATCGATATATAAGGTGTGGTATTAATACTTAGATTGTTTGTGTCGATAGAGGCCTTGGCAATAGTGAAAATTATGATTTTTGGCTAAATGTATCAATACACAACAAGAGTATCGATACAGGCCTTTGTAGTATCAATATAGGCTTCAAGTCTCAAGACTGAGAATATATTTTTCTTGGTATCGATGCAAATTGCATTGTATTGATACTGAAGGGCAAAATTTACCTTTTGTATCAATATAAAATGCTTTATGTCGATAGGCATTTTTACCAGTTTAAACCATTTTTTAGCCTTTGCACCATTGATCTGAAAAATCTAACTTAAACATTTTTTTGCACTGAAAATCATTAAAATTCATACCAGGCTTCAGTTTTGGACTTGTGATTGGATTTGAACAAATTTTTTAGGCCCAAATAGTCATGGCTTAGGATATTTTGAGACATTATTCTAGTTGTTAAAGGGTAAAATTCATTTTTCTTAATGCTTAACTACATAAAGTGGCCTTGATTCACTATTTTGTTGACAAACAAATGAGTTTTGCATGGTAGCTAAGCACAGTACCTTGTCCTTGCATGAGATACATGCACTAAAAGCCCATAATACCTTGCTTTTTGCAATTTTTTGTGTTTACATTCACATGGCTAAATATGCTAACTTTGGTTCAGCTAAAAGATGCACAAACAACACAAAACCCTACACACATATACATTTTTAGCATAAAACACTCATTTTCATACATTTTGTCATCAAACACTCACTTTCATACATTTTTTCAATATTCTTCAGCTAATAGAAAGCCAAAAAAACTT
Source organism: Adansonia digitata (assembly GCA_029448705.1). Classification (NCBI taxonomy): domain Eukaryota; kingdom Viridiplantae; phylum Streptophyta; class Magnoliopsida; order Malvales; family Malvaceae; genus Adansonia; species Adansonia digitata. Next base: position 7,304 of record JAQSVH010066251.1, on the reverse strand, counting down.
TTTCATTCTCATAGCTCCTCAGAACCACCATTAAAACCCTTCCATAACCCTCAATTCCACTCATATTCCTTTCAAAGCTCCCTTTCATCAACACCATAACTGAAAAGCCCTTCTTTCCAACATTTTTTTGCTAATCAACATTTAAAGAAAGAAAAAGATCATTCTAAAGTTTTTGTTCAAAGAAAATGGCTAAAGCTTAAAGCTTTTAATATATTTTCTCTCTTGCTGTATTTATTTTCTTATTTTTTAGCATTTACATCATCTTAGTGACCCTTTTATGTTACTATGGCTCTTTTAAGTTTCTTATCCATTATTGCGGCCTTGGTTGTTGTAGTTATAGGATTTTGATGATCCTTTGATGCCTTGATATTGCTCGAATGGTCAAATATCCTATGTTTCACTTTTACCATTACAACAGTCTCTGTTCATGCATTTCTTATCATGTCTCATCCATCTTCAATGGTTCAACTTATACTTGAATGTTCACCTATCTTGAGCATATTCATGCATTTTGTTGCATTTTAGTAGGTTTCATGGAATAAAATAATGTCTTGAAAATTCAAAAATGCTTTATTTTAGTTAACATGTTCATACCTCATCCATGGCTTAACTCTAGATGTCATTTATGAGGCTAATATTCTCAAGCATATTATTTGTCATCAACTTACATTTTGGCCACCTTTTCATTATAAAAATAGCATTTTTTTTGTTTGAGTGCGCTATCCATGTTCTCCTCTATGTACATTGCATCTCATTCATAACATTTTTTTGTCAAAATGCTTGCTAGTTTGTTGCAAAAATCTTATTTTCAAAAAACCCTAAGTTAAGTCAATGCTACCTGCAATAGATAGAGACTAACATAGATCTAATGTTTCCTTATAATTGGTCCAATCTTGAAGATAAATCAAACTTTCTAGGTCTGGATTCATGGTTAAATAAGCTCAAAATTGCCTTTTTAGAAAAATGACCCCCTTATTTGTTTAAAAATATTAAGCCTTGATCTTGAGTTTAATACCCTCATTTGTGGCATGGTTAACAGGTTGTTTCATTGTCCTAAACTACTCCAAGATTGTGGAATGAATTTGCAATGCCCATGTCACCTTTTTTTGTGTCACAGATGTTCGAAATCCTTAGCTCGAGTTTAATCTTAAGAAACCTAAAAATACCAAAAGAAACTCCCATGTTTTTGCTATGGTAGAATTATGCCCACCATTAAAAAATTATTTTTAAGATTAAACACATTTTTCTAGAATTTTGATATTTGTCCTTGAAAGAATAATGAATTATCATTCAACAGTTCTCGTTTGCACCCATACCATTTTAGATGATGGAGTTATAATTTTTTGTACCCTTGCTCTTAGAAACCCCTAGAACTAGTGAACTACATTTTGTTTGGGCCATTTTTTGCCCACCAACTTATTTTTATGAATTTTTAAATACTTTTCCTAGAAAGTTAGCAAAATTTCTTTTCTTGGAAGGTATTATTAGTTATTTAATAATACCAAAGGAGCCTGAGATATTTTCTAAAGTCCAATATGCCTTTTCCCCTGCATATGCTACTAGTCCTCTTAGTTTTGAATAAGCATTTAAGACTGGGAAGGGACTAGCCCAATTAAGGGAGAATGAGCTATCAACCTCTCTTTCACGCAGATTTGCTCCCTCTATGAGATAACCTACTTTGTCTGATTGACTTTATTAGACGATCCTTTTCATACTTAAAACTTGATATACTAGTAGTTCATTTCTTCTAGCACTACAGGAGTGATAAAAACTTTAGTAATGGCAGAAGCATTTTTTAAGAGAAAGTTGAATACTGAGACTGAGTCTTATTCTTTTTTGGGCAATTGAACTTCATATTCCCTAGTTTTTTATAGTAATTGGACCGAATTGAAGACATTTTGTCTTAGGGCAGAAAGTGGACTTCTATTTCATGGCCCATGAAAAGAGAAAGAGCCCCAACTTTGAAAATTAATTTTTCCTAGAAAGTGATTTTCTATGTTTTTTGAAATATTTTTGTATTTATCTTCGTCGAGTTACATTTGTAATGGACCTTATTCACCCTTAAAGCCTTTAGATAAACTTAAAATAAATTTAAGAAGGGAGACAGCATGATGCTATCGCCTATTTTTGGAATAACCTAATTTTTTAAACCACCTTTATCAAGACATTCAAACATCTTGAAGTGCATTTGATTGACTCCCTCATAAAGTCACGTAATACAACATAAGCCCTCCAAGCTTAAATCAAGGCTAAAACAAAAAATAATTTTATTCAAATTCTTGGGATTTATTTTCAAAATACCTTTTTCACCCAAAATATTCCTTTTCTCCCTAAATATCAAAATTTTCATCAACGGGGACATTTCAATTGCACTGTCAAAGAGGAAACTCTTGCCCCTTTTTATTCAAAACTAGCATTTTGTCTCTCTTGGATTTTTTTGAGATTTTTAATCAAAACTTTTAAACTTAAAATTTTCACTTTTGGGGACCACTATTTGAGGGGATACTTCAACCTCATTTTTCATTCAAAACTTAAAAATTCTCTCCCCCAGATCTTTTTTACATTCTAATCAAACTTTTTTTAAACATAAAATTTGCATTATTGGGTATATTCCAACCCCACTCTTCAAGGGGATACTTTAACCTTACTTTTCATTTAAAATCTAAATTGTCCATATCTCAAAACTTCCAGATCTTTTCCATTCAAAGATCTTTAAGAATCCCCATTATAAAAAGGGATAGCCTTATTTTTCATTCAAAACTTGAATTTTCTCTCTCCTTATCTTTTCGAGATTTCTAATTAAACTTTTTAAATATAAAATTTTCACCATTGGAGATACTCTAACCTTGCTCTCTGAGGGGATACTCTTAATTTTTAATTTAAAATATAATTTTTCCCTCTTCTAAAACTTTCTAAAAGTCTTTCAATCAAAAATATTTTTTGAATGCATCCAAGTCATCATCGTTGGGGATACTCCAACCTTGCTTTTCAAATTTTACTCAAAATATAAAATTTCTCTTCTAGACATCCCTGGGCTTACTAATCAAAATCTTTTTTTTCATCTCTTAAGTTTCCCATGAATCAAATATGTCTCAAAATTGTCATTCTAGTTATTCTTCAATAATCAAAGACAATTACAAGATATACTCCGAATGTCTTTCTTTTTTATGGTTCTTATATATTTATTTTTATGCAGCGTTATTATATTCTTTTTCATCTTAATAACATGTTTTCTTTTGTAATGACCATCATGCATTCATATTTTAAAAATTATTTTCAAAAATTACAATGCAATGTTTTATATCGATATCTCTCCACTGCATGACATGGAATATCCAAAATTTTTAAAATTTAATT
>JAQSVH010066036.1:3068-27106 GCA_029448705.1 Adansonia digitata | reverse complement strand
TGACCCATGTTTGTTTGGAAGTTTTATGCCTAAATCATAATAAATTTTAAATAAAAATCCCTTAAAATTTTAATATAAAATTTATTTTAATATCTAACTTAAATTTAGTAGAAAAACACAAAATAACAAATAAATGATATGTATAAATGGTATAAAAAAATGCTGGAAATATATTAGTATATCGATAGATAATGTAGTCAAATCAAAAAGGCAGAGTCAACTCTTGAAATAATAAAATCTAAAATAAACACCGGCCCAAACGACCTCCTCCAAGTCAATAGAAAATTGGCGTATCAAATTTGACGGCAACGTTAGGAAGTCAAAAGCGGCATTTCTCCTCACACGAATCATACAATGAACTCTTCATTATAATTAATTCGTGCGGCCAACATCAATTAAAATGTCTGTAAAAATAAGACCAACGTGAATTTCCTTTGAGAGGGTGCCCAAGTTTAAGCCACCAAGAATCGCTCATATTTGTTTTTTAATTGAAAGATTGTATCAATGTATTTGGTAAAGTGTATTAATTAACTGATTCTGACCTCACTTTATAAGACAACTAACTCGATTCCATTGTTTCGTCCACTACATAACTACTCTATGAAATAATCTATTATGGAAGAAATTGAAATTTGACATAAATAACCATTCGGAGTATTTTCGCCCTTTCGAATGGCTATCTGGTTGCCATCTCGACTGGAGAAAAATTTTTTCCCAATACACTTAAAACAACGATCACCATAGTAGAAATCAAAATATTAAGTTCAAGAATATTAACAACCAACAATCACTGACAACTACCAAAAATGGACAAAAAATAGAAATAAGGAAACTTCTCTCTCATTGGATTTTGGATTAGGTAAGTTGTAAGGAGATTTGGGACTCCAAATTTGAGAGGAGATAGGATGAGAAAAGTCGGACTTTTGAAGCAACGTAGAATTACGCAAAAAATGAGTGAAAGCTGGGAGATGCAAGTATAGATCAAGGCTTTTCTTATGATTTTTAAGGAAAAAAATAGGTGAAAATCGAAAAAAGTGAATCTAGAGAAATCTATTGGATGAAATTTGGAAATTTTCTATGCTTGACGGTGGTGGCTGTCAGATCTGGATTTTGTTGAATGCTTTAATTAAATATTCAACATTTTAGACAGAGAATAGAGATTTTTTAGATGAAGAGGCTTTAGAGATAGAGGGAGAGGTTAAAGAGTGAAAGATAGGGAAATTAAGAAAAAAAAAACTTGAAATTCATATAATTTAAAAAATTATATATTAAAAAGTTTTTAAATATTATTTTTTGGAAATTATTTTTAAATAATTTTAAATATAATACATCTAAAATTGTTATTTCATGTTTAATTATTTTTATCATTTATTATTAAATTTATATTTCAAAATGTTTAATATAATTTTTGAGACACTGATAAAAGAATTCTATTTTTTACATATAAAATATTATTATTTAAGTGAAGGATAAAATCATCATTTTGTGACTATAGTTTACTTATTAATTAATATCAATTTAATTACTAAATAATATAATAATATTTTTTATTCTATTCAATCAATTAAATTACGTAATATATTTTTTATTCATTTCTGACTTAGTAATTATTTTTATTTCTACGAACCAAAGATAAAATATGTATGACCAATGACCAGCGACGGTTTGAAATAGAAGGCTGAAGGGTCTCTCCAAATTTTATTACTAATACTCCTTATTTAGCCCCTTGGCATGCACATATTTAAAAACTATTTTTTTTTGTAAGTTATTCTTGTTTTAATTATATTTTTGAAGAGAAAAGCTTTTATCTTAACAGATCATTGGGCTAATACTTATTATTATTATTTTTTTCATTTGCAAGCGCTTTCTAGGAAAACCATTTAGTGGAGAAAGAGGTATCAGTATAACAACATTTTTTTATTTTTTATTTTTCCTTTTGGATATATGCTACATAGTTATGAACGGATTACAAATTTGTAATTTTTTAATCTTGTCTTTTTTGGCCCGTATTTTATTCTTGTTCAAATGTTTGAATATGCACTGAGATTTGATGGATATATCCTTCAGTATTTATTTATTTCTCTTCTCAAATAAAATATGGTGCCATTTAGTTTCAAATACTTGGTATACTCATCATCTATGCCTAACTATTCTAAATATTTTTTTTTTCTTAATATAACTTTGGTTACTTGGAATGCAATTATCATGCCTCTCAATTTGATATATGTATCTATAAATTGCACGCGTTAATTAACTTGTAGAAAATTGATCAAACTTGGATTGAATCATATATAGAATTCAGTATCATATAGGTTTCAGTTATATCAATTTTAAAGTAAAACAAAATAATATCATTATGACACTATTTTAATTTTTGAACTGATCCATATTAATCGTATCAACCTGCACTAGTCTATAGTGGTTGGTATAAGAGATTTTGATTTTTTTCTATTTTTTTTTAAAAAAAATTATGTACTCACCTGTGATATCAGTAGAAATTTTTGCAAGAATTTGTTGAAAATGTACAAAAGAAATTCATTTTATATGTAGTTCATTTTGAAACTTCTTTTGTAAGACTAAGACCCTTTCAAATCTCAACTCTGGATATATAGTGCTGATGCGCTGAAGGGTCATTGTTGAAAAACCTCTAAAAGAGTTGATTTTTTAAAGTTTGAATTTTATTTTTTTGCATGTTGAAACCTTCAACAATTAAATATTTTGAAAATCTTGGAATTAAATTAAAGGGAAAAAAAAAAGGAAATTTAGTAGCTAGGCTAGGTTTGAAGTACCAAATGTTCATTCTAACTTAAAAGGATTCCACACTCCCCCTTAAGTAAACAATAATAACTATATATCAAACCTAACCTAGCTACACAATAATGTTATTGCCTCACCTATCCTATAATTTTATAATAGAGTTTTAGATTCCAAACTCTGAAACCTAACTCCTACGAACAGCTCAACTTCATCGTTTTAAAATATCCCTTTCAAACATATGAATATTTTATTTAATGATAAGTCTATGTCTCTTATGTTCAAAGAATTAATTTTTTTTTTCAAAAAAAAAATTAAATTTGAATTTTAAAAAAAAAAAACAATAATGAAGTATATTTGATTGGAAACAAATAAATACTTATGTGAATTGGACAACAGAGAATAGACGTATTCGAAGGCCCAAAATGAAACCATTGCCTGACGCTGACTGCTTGGAAAAAGAAAAACCTTTAAAAAAATATAAAATAAAAAACTTGCTCAATTTCTTAGTTAGAAACTTGAATTTGATTAATCAGTGCTATATATAAAACATGTAATTTGTTGAAACAATAAAAGAACTATTTTTTATATATTATTATTTTTTAAAAAAAAAATCATAAATCCTGAAATTTAAATATTTAACATTTTAAATTTATATTAAATACTAATATCGTTAAATCAAATATATATTTTTATTAATTATTTATTATATTTAATTTTTATTTAATGTTTAAAATTTTTTTTAATATTTAAATATTTTTATTAAATTAATTGAAGTGATAATTGAAATTCTTATCAACTTGATTTCGTGTCCAAATTTTTCATCCTTGCTTAATTCATAATAAAAAAGAAAGTATACAAGAAAGAAATTAATTCTGTCAAACTCAAGAAAATATTACTATAATATTAAAAGTTCTACAGTGCAGTTTTTTTCTAAAACTTTGCTCAAATACGTCTAAGGGAAAAAAAAATCGACGCAGAATTAACTCACTAATTCATACAGTAAAGCATTTTTTCCCCATGGGTGCAGGGACGGGCTATTTCCTTGGTAAAACGACTTCGTCACCTGAAACCTTCAATCCCAAACCATTACTACCAATAGAAATGCAACACAGAGCTGACAGAGACAGAGAGAGAGAGAGAGGATTTGTAAACAAAACATTTCTCTTTAAACAACCCTGACCGCTGATCTAATCAAAGCGTTCTTTGAGCGAGGTAACCGGGCATGGGACTGGCACGCGGGGAGCGAATAGGCAACTCGTCCAGCTTATTCCCTTGGCTATCGTAATAAATCACGCCCGAAAAATCCAACGGCTGACATTTATCTCCCATCAGAATTGCCCTTTGCCATACCCCACCGTCGCCGAAGTCATCCGCGACATCTTTCCCATTTTCCTCGCCCAGATTTTTCCGGTGCACCAGCCTGATCGCCTTGTTGCTAATCGTTGTCAGAAGTTGCTTCGGCTTCGGGGGTTTTAGAGGTGATTTCGGTGAGTAAAATTTCGGAGAGCCGAAAGCTAAGCTGTCTTCTTTAGGCTTGGGCTTTAGCTTCTTAGAAAGCCGGCTGGCGCGCCTGGCGCATATAGCCATGAATGAAATAAGGAAACCGAGAGTTAGCCGCTGTTTTTGTGAGGTAGAGCCCTCCTCCGATGAATCCATTATCGACAGTCCCCCTTTTTTTTCCCTGTCGAAGAATGAAAACTTAGGTGGGTTAGGGGCCCTTAGGAATATATATAGGGAAACGTGACAGAGTGAAGATCGGGTGACCGGTTATAGCCGGTGGAAATTTCGTCGACATGATATTTTATTTTTGGTGGGGACGGAGGACGAGGAGTCACTGGGAAATATTTTGGTGCTTCATGTCATCGTACATTCGCAGTACTTTATATTGAAATTTATCTTAAATGGAGACCACGTTAAAAGTGACCTGAATTTTTATTAAGTTTGCATTTGTTGACTGTTTTTATCATTTATTTTGTCATTTTAACTTTTATTTTATCTTAAATTTTAGTTAAAAAAAAAGTAAAAAGTTAATAGTAAAAAGAATAAATCACTAATAAAATATCAATCCTTGCAATAGAATTGTAGTAGATAAAACTAAAACTACACATTTTATTATTGAAAAAAAATTATTCATAAGTTTTAATTATTCAAAATAGTCTATCCAAACATGATTTTTATTTTTTGTTTAGGGAAGTAATTAAGAAACCAGTAATAAGATTAAAAGTTTGAAAAAGAGCTTGTCAATTTCCCAAATTAAGCACGGCTTTGATTAAAAGAATTTTAATAAATTATCAAATCAGAAAACAACTAATTGTATATGCAGAATGAAAAATATTGTCGAAAACTACAAATGCCCTTAGCTATTCAATTATTATGCCGTTGAACATCAGCGCCATTATTTATGTACTTAGAACATAAGGGCCGCGAAAAATTTTAAAAATAATAATAAAAGTAAAAAATATAGAAGAGAAAGGGTTTTCTTTTGTAAAAAGAAAACAAATTACAATTTGAAAATACAAAAAAAATAACAAGAACATTAAACCTATATTGGCAAGAAATTTATGTCAATTTTCTTTTGTCTTGTAATTAGCCCAAAAATAAAAATCTCTTGTCCATTTGATTCTTTGCTACCAAAATTTAAAGAGGGAAGAATCCACAAATCCACATGTAAGGACGTGATTGGTCAGTGAAGTTTTAGGAAATATAGAAGCGAAGCGCCGGATCATGGGATTTCAGTGTAGCTTGCATTCAGCAGATTTAAAGAAAGGGGTACGATTGGGTCAACTTATTTGGCAATTTGCCAGCCAAGTCTTCGCCAACTTTTTTTTTTTTTTAAGATTAATTTATTGCAGTGGACTTGAGGGGGAATCCATCCCACTTGGACTCAGCCTTCGAAACTTGACAAATTTGTGTGCTTCTCACTTCATTTGGACCCACCACAATCTTTTGTTGTTGTGGACTTAGTCTCATCTTTTTATATTAGTTTTTTAATTAATGGGATAATAATAATATTATTATTCTTAATTATTAATTCAACAATTAATGTGCAAGATGAAATATAGAGAATGAAAATAGGGTTAGTTGTTGTTTAGTATATACCAAAATTCGTTTAATTATGTTTCATTATCTTTAATTTCGTTATCTACATGTTTTGCTCTCGTTTATTATCAAATAAACAAATCATCACTCTTTTATTGGTAGGCTAAAGACTCAATTAATAATACGTATTATTATATATGAAAAGTTGTGCTCTAAAACAATTACCCTAAACATGTTCATGGAACTGTACCCCAAAAATTAATAATAGAAAAAAATATTAATGGAACAATCCCCCATCATTAAAACGTAGCAAAGAGAATATATTAATCAAATTCCTGTGGACTAATTCAAAAGATTAACAACTACTACGTTACAAAGATGAAAATATTGCATTTCTGTCCTATTTAGAAACTTAGATTCACAAATTCTCTGCGCTGAGAACGTTAAAACTCCTCACCTCTACTGAAAATAATAAAAACAAATGCTTATGCATGTCAGGTGCACGGCTTAAGATTTTAGTAACAACTAATTCCGGATTAAGCAATATTATTTTGCTGATAGAAAGTTGTAGGAGCATCCACGCGTTTGGTTCAATAGCATATTCTTTTTGCTTAAGGGGTATAGCTCGACTTTTCATCCCCATACATTAAAATTGGAAAAAAAGGGAAAATTGTAGGAAATTGATTATGTATAAATAGAGCTGAGGACAATGAAATTTAACATTTTAAATTCTATTCCCAAATCATAGTATGAATATGATCAATTTACGTAAAACAAGAAAGATTTGTGACAAAAACCGTATCCAGGGTTCAATGTGTAGTGAGATCTGTCTTTCAAGAAATTCAGGTGGTAGCACATCAGCTTTGTAGCTATTCAATTTATAATGAGAGTCCACGTGGCTTCAACAATTAAAACATATGATTGAATCAAAACACAGAGGAGCGACCAAACTTGTTCATATAGTGAAGTGGCAGACTATGCCCTATTCTAAATAGGACTTGTACCTTATATTTTTTACCTACCATTAATTAATTTAATTAGTCCATGAAGTTTCACATTTTTTTTAATAAATCCAATTTAATTGAAGTCCAATTTAATCTTTTACAAATAATTTTTTATTGTGAGTGACCTATTAAATTTTTTTTATCATGTTAGCAACAAATATAAGTATAGTAATCCATAATAAATTCATATTAGATAAATCAAATCATTTAAATTCATCATTAATTTTTTAATTAATTATTCTTATATTTATAGATCATGGTTATCATATAATAATGAGTCATTACCCCAAATTGTAGATTGTTAAGAAAGGTGATTGAGGTTTGACCAACCAATTCTTGCTTGGTTTCTCAGTACAATTATTATCATTATTATTATTATTATTCACTTAAATGTTGGTTCAATCCAGAACACTAATTAGTGTCTACTTAATTAGGTTTACCATATTAAATAACGAGTTAGACAATTAACGCTTTGAATGTGATTTAGAATTATGCCAAAATTTCATTCCACTTTTGCCAAGGACTTTTTTGAGTTAATCCTTATCAATATTGGTTGAGATATGATCTCAATCACTCAATCTTAATTGCTTATACATTTTCATGCGACATATGTTATACCCAAAGGAAAAAAAACAAAAAACTTGACTGGAGCATTCATGATTAGACCATAAATAAAGAAAATCAGAGTATAATAATCTTCATATAATAATATTTATCAATAATCTTAAGATAGATCTATTAATGGGTTGAGTTACACATTTAGTCTAATAGGCTTGCTTTGGATATAGATTTTCTGAATTCAAATTAGATTAGTTTAGCATGAATTACTATTTAATAATAAAATTTTTTATTTAAATTATTTATAAAAATATATAAAAATTAATATACTAAAAATTTTTAAATTGTTTTATTTTTTAAACTGTAATTTGGACTTTTGAGTTGGACAAAAAATCTAAAGAAATTTTAGATGATTACTTGACCTATAAACACTTTTACTCATCAAGTAAAAAAATTGCTTATATAACTATCATGTAAAAATATTGCCATAGACATTAAACAAAATACCAAATGACCTTTACTTTTTGAGAAAAAAAAATTGGGCTAATTTATCGTGGATTTGGGGAAAGGGAGAAACTTTTTCTCTTTATTTTCTAGTCTTCCATTTAAGCCAAGAAGGAGAAACTTCCTTGAATTGTTCACCTACAACTACAACGAGCGTCACATTAATGCATGTATTATGAAACACCGGTCATCTGCATGATTCCAAGGAAGCAACTCAGAAATAGATATATATATATATATATATTCTCTTTTTAATGAAAGAACCCTTGAACTTAAGACCAATGAAGAATTAATGGTAACAACTAAACGTAAATATCCTTTATGGTACACTCTCCCAGAAATAGGAAAAAAGGGAAAAGAAAAAAAAAGAAAAGAAAGGAAAAGCCATAACTGGTATCAGGAAACTGGTGGCGGGTGATCTACAAGATTAAGGTGGAGAATACAGTTTGATTGTAACCATAGTTACGGTGGTAGGTTGCCTTCCATTTTAATTTAGTTTTTGTGCAATTTATTAATTAAGTTGATGATTAAGTCAAATTTGATTTTAATTTCTCTCCTTGAACTTGAACCATATATCAACATCAATTCGGTCTCAATCACCTAATTATCGACTCATCGTCCACCCAAGGATCGACCCTCACAATCGTATTTTTTGTAACTTTGACGAGCCGACTTTTCATTTCTGACATGACAATTGTGCTTTTTTATTTTAAGTGCCTAGATATATACATACACTTATATTACATAATTCTATAATAAAGAAAGGGCTAGTGGGCTTTGTGTCTCCGTTATCTTATTAAATATTTTATTTATTTATTTGTGGATTGGGTTATTGCACTAAGTTTAAAAAGTAAAAATGTTTATTTATTTAAAATTTAATTTGATTTAATTTTAAAATTTTGATTTATTATTTAAAATATTAAAAATAATTTATATTAATATTTAGATATTTTATAATTAAATTTAATTTATTAAATAATTATTTAAATTAAACCATATTGATTTAAATTTAAAATATTTTAATTTAAATCAAATATAATTCAAATTAAAACCATTAAATTAAATAAATATTCCGACTGGTTTAACGGTTTAGATATTGCCTTTGTGCTTTTGGATGCAACTCTTCGAAAGTAGGGAAGGTTTTTGGAAACCATGCTTTCCTTAATCTCAAATCAAAGGTTAAAAGAGACTTAATTGATTTTAGCTTGATGGCTCTTGGGTTTTGTTCTGACCCTGCTACCAACTAAAAGGTCGAAGTACTGTGCATGAGACATTGAAGTTGAAGCCTAAAAGGCTGATAATTAATAAATTGATTGTCACAGAAAATTAGCTAATAACGTATCTAAAAACATTGGCTATTTTCAAGTTGAAAAAAATAGGTGTTTTACCCAAAAACGTCACTAAGATTGTGCATGTAGGTTCATTATCAACGTTTTTGAAACGCCATGAAATGTGGGATTGGGAAATTACTTCTAACATAGCTGCTATTTGGGCAAAATTTTAAATAATCGTTGCTGACTAATAGTGACACTTTTTGTTAATAAATGTCACTAAATGGAATTATTTTGTTAATAATGCAGCTAAATAGCAATGTTTTTCTTCTAAAAGAAGCGACGTTATTTAGCAAAATTTTTTGTAAAAAGCGATTTACTTCTCACAAACGCCATATTTTACAATTTTCTTTTTTTTTAATTAAATTGAAATTAGTAAAATATGGCTACAAATAATATAAAATTGAGTTCTATTTCATTGCTTAAATAGTATAAAACATCAAAAACATAAAGTGTAATTATCCCCAAAAAAACCCATAAATTGGATTAACAATTAATAACAAAATTCAAAAAACACTCTTTAACATTTTGAACTGGAACAAGAAATAGCACAAGTCTAGAATTGTAATGCAGGGAAATTTGACACAGCTATTGCTTGTAAACATAAATTAACCCAACTTACCTGCAAATATAACCAAACATGTTGTGAAAAAAAAAAAAAAAAAAAACTAAGATAATCCCACTGAAGATTTTTGGACAAATGTTATTGCATGTTATATCAATGTTAAGAAGGGCAGCTGAGGAAAAGAGAGCAACTTAAACAAATTAACAACGAATAGGAGATCATAAATAAGATTTTCTTGGACACACCAACTATCACCCTTTGAAACTTGAATCAATGAGGAATAAATTGAAGAAATATTAACAAAGATATACACTCACTATTCCTCTAAATCTATGACTTTAAAACTGCTTTCTTCGATTCCTTTTCAAACTTGCACATCAAGAAAGGCATTGGCTATCAGTATCATCTTCATCAACCACACTTCATGATTTAAACAGCCACAATTTATATCCAACATGATGGGTGAGAAATTGTCATCGATGTCTTGCGGTTTGCATGAAGTGTTCTAGAGGAACTAGTCCTGCAGTTTGCATGAATGAACTAATGTATTAGCCATTTTTACTTATTGTTAGAGGAACTACTCAGCCTCTAGCCCACCACCAATGTCACAGCTTGAAAGAACTTACAGCAGTGTTCTGATTCAAAACACGAAGCACACCATCTATTCAATTCATCCAACAACCAAAGTTGATTTATCATTCCACAAATGATGCAAGGAAGGAATACAGAACATTTAAACCGATTCGTGTCCCCCATAAAGACTTCATGGTCATGCAAGTATTAAAGAGCAAGATGATTCAACCCTTCATTTGTTGTAGTAGTCTCCATGACTCAGTCTACTATTACTATTGCCAGTTGTTACCAGATTGATAGATAAATAGATCATATCCATCCTTGCATTAACGGAGCTACAATCTCATCACTACTTTAAAAGAGGCAAGGATAATATGAAGACAACAATGGATCATTACTGTTACCACATTTTTGTTTCACTGAACAATTACTAAGCCCATGCATGCACCATTTATAGAATATATATCCAGTTCACTCATTTCATTTCCAGTCAGAAATTAACTTAATTCTGTAAGTGGGTTAGAAAATAGGATAGACAGTTGAACATAAAAGAAAAATATGTATGACTCCTTATTTATTTAATGAAGTAATTAGCAATTTTTTTATCAATTATCAAATGCTACATTCAGGCTAAGCAATGTAGAACAAAATTTATGGAAAATGGAAGAGAATAAAATGATTAAAAAAATAGGGAGAAAAAGGTAACGGGAACAAAGGATATTTGAGGCGAAATACAAAATTGAAAAGAAAAAAAAAAGGAAACCAGAGGGAACTGAGGATGAGGAAACCTCAGATTTAAAATTTTAAATGTCAATCATTTCATAATTCAAAGCTGTCTGTTCAAAGGTCGGTAGCTTGCCCGATTCGACTCCATAGACCCACCTCGTCTCGGATTCAATCTGGGTATTGATTTTTATTCGAGCCGGTCTATAAACAGGCCTCCACCCAGGAGCAGAGAGTATATATATATATAGCCCTAATCAAGGCGTTTAAAGCTAAGCCTTACAGCATGAATTTCAGGGCTACCTTTCATGAACATACTGGCTGGCAGTATTCCTGCAATGTCTTCCTTTCGTCCATAATTTATTTGCTCCTGAAAATTGAAAAAACAATTTTTTTTTTATTTTTTGCAAAATATAAAAATTAATTTAGGTTTAAATTATAGGTTAAAGTTTTATTTGGATCTAATTAAATGTTAAAGGTATATTCATGAACAAAAAAAAAAAAAAAACAAAGTTCAAAGATTTTTGGTTATTTTGCCTATGGATATCTTAATATTTAAAGTCTTATTAAATTATTAATTGAACAACAATTATTTAATAATAAAATATTCATATATTGGGCTTGGGTTGAAAAATCTTGCTTAAAATTTAACTTGAGTTCAAATCTAACGAGCACTCGGTTCGTAAACAAATCTACTATCAAATAAGTAAACATAAAACTAATTATTATATTAAAATAAAAATTTCTATCCTTCTGACGTTTATATCACAAACAAAGCCTAAAATCTTATGAGGTAAAATTAATGAAGGTAAGCGGAATTTTGAGGAAAATGCTTCAGTATTGATGTGCTTTTTATTTGAAAGCCCACGTTACGCTTGGGACCCACAAATGTTCCACAATTGCACATCAGACATGGCAAAATGGGTAGGTTGGGCCAACCAAGCACATTACAGTGTTTCATAAGGCTTTTATAGTGGGCCCAGATAGCCCATCATGTTTAAAGTGCAAACCAAGCGAACAAGATCCAGTTGCTCCCGAAAGGAAAACATTGCACGCCTGTGGCCCAAAAAGCCTATAGGATCGTGCCATGTCAAGTCATACACGTTTGATAGATAAGACAGAGTCGGTGTATATATTTATATCATGTCAAGTCATACGCGTTTTAAAATGGGCGGGTTGAGCCAACCAATCACATTACAGTGTTTCACAAGGCTTTTTAGTGGGCCCAGATAGCCCATTACGTTTAAAGTGCAAACCAAGCCAACAAGATCCAGTTGTTCCCTGGAGGAAAACATTGCACGCCTGTGGCCCGCAAAGCCTATAGGATCATGCCATGTCAAGTCATACACGTTTTAATTGGCCATGATAGTCCAGACAGAGTCGGTATATATATTTATATCATATTTATATATTTTTATATGTTAAATTATATTTAAAATATTATAAATTTAGATAAATTTTGATATATTAATAATTCGTATTATATAAATTTTTTGATACGATTGTATATCCATATCATATTCATGTTATTTTTTTGTATAATATTTTAATTATTTTTTTATATAATATAATTGTATCGTATTCAAAGTTGCTAGGTCTAGTAATTAATATACAAGAATACCTCATTTATTAGTCTTCAATATATTTAACAAGATAATTTTGGATTTCTACAAGCATTCCAATAAAACTTCATGCAAATGAACTGATACATACATACATAAAAGCAAAATCAAAGGAAATATGAAGAAAAAGAGGATCTAAAACTTTACTCTTCCTTTCCAAAATTTTCTTACAGGCTTATTGAGCAGTGATGTATTCGTGTGTGAATGAAATGATTCATTGATTTTGCCCCTTATAATTTTCACCGTGAGCATCAACTAATCTCGGTGCTTTGGTTCTTATATACGCAAGTTATGCTTAATCATGCTTTATCCTCTTCCTTATTCTGGCTTTCTATTTTTCAATGCTCTTTAACGATGTAATGATAATAATGGGAATCCTTAATATGACGTATTCTCGCTCGCTGCCTTAGTGCGGTGAGTTGGTGAGCTTTAATTTGGGCAATAGCTATCTATATATGTAAATATAATTCAACTCTACTTGTTTAAACTCTCGTGGGTTTTTTTTCCTCTGTAAGTTCCTATTAGTTTGATTCTTTGTTATATTTGAATCTGTTCTATAGCTTACAATAAATAACAGTTTAAATAACAGTATACGATCCTTAAGAAATTAGAATCTTTCTTCTTGTATGTGGGTTATTTTTTTTTTCCCTTTTTCCATGCCTGAGTTCTGAAAAATAGGGAAATCAGTAGCAATTCATAACCATCAACCCAACATCATCAGCATACCTCCTCTTCTCTGATCTCTTGCGATCATATTCTCATACATAATGCATGCGCAATGATCTGAAAATGCATATCAATTACTAGATATTAGCATCTTTTGTGCTTTGCTCTGGCAACTGCTGCTTCCACCGTTAATTCTCTAAAGGGATAATATCACCAACTGGCCTTGAAGCTTGTCAAATGTTTTACCATGATCCTTGTCCTTTAAAAATGTTTAATTAAATACTTAAAGTTTTATTATGTTTATTATTTTGATACCTGATTCTAACATTATTAAATATAAGATGACGTGACGTTTTTTATCCAACGAAAAAATATACATGGCACAACATAATGTTGTGACGTGCATGAATAGAAAACAATTCTTTTTATATTATAACAAATGCTTATTTGACACTTGGCATCATATAGTAATGCCATGTGTATTAAAAAAACCATATTTTCTTTATCTTTTTGCTAAATATTTTAATATTATTAATTGGTTCAATTAATATATTATTTTATAAATTACTATCAATTTTTAATAAAATATATTTAAAATATAAAATTTTAAAATTAGATTTTTTTTTTAAAATGATTAGTATTTAATTTTTAAAAACGTTAAACACAATATTATTTTAAAATTAATAATTAAAATAATTTTTAAAATATAAAAATTTAAATGCATTTGTTAAAAAAATTTTAATATATAAAATTTAAAAAATATATTTTAAAATTTTGATGAGTTTATTAAAAATATTTTAATATTTTAATATTATTTTAGATATTTTAAAATTTTAAATATTTATTAAGTTTAGTTAAAAATATTTACCAAAAAGAAAAAAATTGTTACTACATGTGGTGTTGTATAATGATATCATGTGTCAAGTTTTCATTGCACACAGAATAAAAATAATTTTTTACTAAAACACATGTCAACATTATGTGGTGCCACGTGTTAACATCATGTGGTGCTATATGTCAATTGATTATTGAATGTAAATGTCACATCAGCTTATATTTAATGGTGTTAGAGTCATATATCAAAATAGCAAACAGAATAAAATTTTAAGTACTCAATTAGACATTTTTAAAGTATAGAGGTCATAATAAAATATTTGATAAACTTGAGGCTACTAGTGATATTATCCTTTCTTTAAATTTCTAATTTTTCCTAACTTTTTATACTTTAAATTTCTTTATGGCTAGGCATCGATGGGTAGGAATTAAGCTTAAACATGATATTAACATTATCTATATTTGTCCAAGTATGACCTGGGTTTAACATTTTGATAAGTCATTCCATATTTATAAATAAGTAATTCAAGTCCATTAAGGTACGACAATGTTATATATTTTTAATTTTTTTAAAATTTGGTACATAATAATTTAATATTTTTATTAAATTTTAAAATATAAATAACTTAATATTTTTTAATGTTTATACTATAATATTAAATATTTATTTTTTATATGATAAAAATTACAAACACTGTAAAATATTGGCTTTTTTCAACGGATTTTGCTTTAAAAAATCTCTAATTTGTCGAAAAAAAGTCACTGATATTTCATCAGTAATATTTCTTCCGTTGTAAAATATTATATCCGGTGGAATTTTTGGTTGATAATTTTTTAATTACCAATTAAAGAATTCAATCATTGGACAATTTTCAGCAATTGAAAATTTTCAACAGAAATACTTTCAGCGACTGAATTTTTCCTCTTTAATACTTTTCAATGACGAAAATTTTCTTTGCTAAAAAGTATTTTTGATTGATTCATGGTATTTAAAATCCGTCAGAAATAGAATTTGTGATAAAATTTGTCCATCACTAATAATGTTTTTTAAATTTTTTATTAGTTTTATTAAATTTAATTATCATATTACTTTTATTTGGATTTTATATGTTTTTAAATTGAATAATTAATTTGAAAATATAAAAATTGATTCAATAATATGCAAATATTATTCAAGTAACAACAACAAATATATATAATTGCAACAATTTGATTTAACAAAGAATCAACATCGCGTGTATATATATACAACAATTATTAAAACACTTGTTGTCCAAATATCAACAACAATTTAATTTAAATAATATTTAAAACTTAATTATAATCGTAAACTACGAATTCTATTTGGAAATATATATTTTGTCGAAAAACTCAAACTCGTACAAATGTATCAGACCTTGCAAATACACAAACAGAAAATAAAAAAAATAATATAAAGTGTAAAATACTAACAAAACTATAAGAAAATGGTAAAAAATACCTTAAAAAAAGAGAGAGAAGTTAGAGAAAAACTTGGATAACCCATGAAAAAAATGAATGGGAGTTGGCATGCTTGAATTTTATATTGGGTTTTTTTTTAATAGATTTTATTATTTTCAATGGAAAATTCTGTCGAAAAAAGTTTGGGTTCCAAAATTTCCCCCTAATTCGTATTGTGTCTATAAAAACTTTTATTGATGCATTTCTTTCAAAAATGGTTATTTTCGATGGAAAGTTTAAATCATACTTCATAAAAAATGATTAGGGTAGGAAATTTCCCCCAAAAAGTAATTAGTCGGAGAAATCTTTTTTGACTAAATAATTCATCGATAAAAGGGATTGTTTGCGATGGAAAATTCGATCGAAAAAATTTTCATCCAAATAATAATATTTTATATTTTATATCTTAATTTAAATAATTATCTAATTTCTTATCTTAACGGGGAATTTTGTCAGAAAAGATTTGTCGTATGCATGGCACTTGAACAATGACACGCAAAAAGTATTTCAGATGAAAATTTTTCTTTAACATAAATTTATGTCAGAAAATGTTAATATTTTTTTCGACAAAAATTTTATTGGAAAAAACAAATTTCATTAGAAATATTGAATTTTTTGTAACAAAAAAATAAGCCTTTCTCTTCTGGTAATAATATATAAATGTAAGATTAATATATTATATAATTGAAAAATAAGCTGATAAGTTCATCAATCACATATTTTGTACATTTTCTATTCTTTGTTTTTATTATGTTTGCTATCTTTATTTTGGTTACTTATGTTTGTTTTTCAATTTTAGATTAATTTTAGAGAATGAAGCAAAAACATGTTAATGAGGATGTTAATAAGCCTATAATATCATAATCACATATATAGAAGAAGATATTGAAGTCAAAAAAATCAGATTCTATAATAAAAGTTTGATTCTTGTACTCCAAGTAATAGACAGATAATTGCCTTAAAAGCATAAAAAATTGGTTAACCAAATTTACTTTGAAAGTGACATCTTGGTTCTCTACTTTTAGTAAGATTCTCTAACTTAGGGTTTTCAGTCTTTATAAATAGAGATTTAACCTTGGCAATCCAACAGAGAAAAAGAAAACCAAAATTAAAGAGAGGTTGACAGCACAATAAGCAAAACTAGAAGGAAGAACAAAGAGAAAACTAAGAGGAAGAGGAGGAGACTATAACCAGCCACCATACTTGAGTTTCTTCTTTCTCTCTTTGTTTTCTTTTTCTTTTCTCTTGTTGTCTTCTTTCTCTCTTTGTTTTCTTTTTCTTTTCTCTTGTTGGAGTTTTGCTATGAATCTAGTGTTGAACATATCAAACATGTGTAACTAATTTTTTTTTATGGTTAAGGGTGATTTCAAAGCCTTGACATGACTTTCTATTAGATTTTTAGAATTATTCAACTATCATTAATTGAAATAGATTATATTTTTCCATAAAAACATATTAAGATTCTTATCTTGTTTTGTTTAGGTGCACAACTAAATAGACCTTGATAATTATCTATTGCTATATTAGGAATCTTGTTTTGTTATTGTCTTATTTTCTTATTCATTAATAGCAATTTATGATTATGATTATGGTTTAGTTTTATTGATTACAATATGGAACATAATCTTAGTTTTACGTTTACTTTCTTATTTTATATCAACCCTACATCATAGTTTAGTTTATTTATTTGTGAAATTTTTTTTAATTTGTTTAGTGATATATTAGATTAGACCTTTTCATTAATAACTTATAAGTTGAAAACAGTTTTTGTGGATGCGACCTTTACTTACTACCATACATAATGACAACCATAATTTAGTACAAGGATTTAGGATTCATTATTTAGTGTATCAAATTTTTGGCATCGTTGCCGGGAATTATTTTCTTCAATTTATTTGTTGGTTGATTTTGTTTTCTGTTTTTAGTTTTAGTTCTAATGAGTTTTTTCTCTTAATTTCTCTTTGTTGAATGTTCGAAACTCCCAAAGAAAACATAGATCAAAATAAGATTTAAAGGATCTTGGAATTCGCATCATCTTATCATAAATCAAATGAGGAGTTAGCACATAAAAGTCAATCCAAGCAAAGTGAGATAGCACAAAACAACTGAACATTTAGGAGTTGGTTGCTCCGGATCTGGATCAACAACCGTTGTGCATTGGATATCCTAGCTTTAAAGTATGTTTGAGCTTAAATCTGGTATGATCCATCTTCTCCAAACTTTCATGGTTTTGCTGCTGAAGATCAAAACAAGCACCTTAAGGAGTTTCATGTAGTATGCTCAAGCATGAAGCCAATTGGTATCTTTGAAGAGCAAATTAAGTTGAGAGCCTTTCCATTCTCTGTGGCAGATTTTGCAAAGGAATGGCTTTATTATTTACCTTTCGAGACCATCACTACATGGAACTAAAAGAAATATTTTCTTGCATCTAAGGTTACTAATATTCAAAATAAAATCTATGGCATTCAACAATACAATAGAGAATCTGTCTATGAGTATTATGAATGATTTAAGAAGCAATGTGCAAGTTATCCACATCATCAGATAAGTAAACAGCTTCTAATCCAATATTTTTATAAAGGTTTTATGCCTATGGAGTGTGGCATGATTGATGCTACAAGTGGATGAGCTTTAGTTGATAAGACTTCCAATGCTGCAAGGATTCTCATCTCCAACATGGTAGCTAATTCACAACAATTTAGCATATGGCATGACCCCTTATTGCCCAAAAAGTAAATAAACTAAGCACATCTTCTCTTGACCAATAACTTACTTGTCTTACTTTGCTTGTGCAACAAATAGTTGTAGGGAATTTGCAACAAGTAAATGCGTGTGGTATCTATTTTACCATGGGACACATAACTAATATGTGCCCAACACTTCAAGATGATTCGAATGAGCGAGTTAATGCCATAAATGGATTCCTAAGCCAAAAACCCCAAGTATGATTCATTCTTAAACACATATAATCCAGAATGGAAGAATCATCTAAACTTCAGCTATGCAAAGAGTCAACAACAAGTTGCTCTTTACTTCATTCCTAATCAACCATTGGGTTTTCAGCAAAGGATGCAACAGTTATATCAAGCTCAACAATAATCAGCTCCATAAAACTTAGGTATGTTTTTTGAAGACATTGTTAAAACCCTTACAACTAATACTATGCAATTTCAAAAGGAAAAGGCAAGTATCCAAAGCTTGGAGAATATTTTCAAGTTATGTTTAAATATTTTCAAGTTAGTATTTTTTCATAAATTATTTTGAAAACACTTTAAAAAATACTAAAATGATTTATACCCCTTAACTTATTCAAAAATATGTTCTAAATGTATACCTTAGTGTAAAATTTTTTTGCAATAAGTTTTATAATGTTTTAAGTCATGAAAAACCCTTTAAAGTTAATTTTCATGTAAATGCGATAAACCTTGTATATATATCGGCACAATGCTAGGCAGTAGCTAAACTTTCATGAAACCTTTGAATGTATCGATACATCTTAAATTGTATAGATACGCATGAAATTGTATCAATACATGACTTTTCCAACAGTCATATTTTTGTATGGATACAGACAATGTATCAATACACACCCAAATGTATTAATACAGTTTGCTAAAAATGAACGAAAATCGCTCAAATAAAGTCTCCAACGGCTGTATTCCTTCACCAAATATTCCGAATGACCATATTCATGATCAAGGCTATAAATCAGTCTTTTCAACATTTTCCAACAAGATGATGAACCAAAGGAGAGAGCTTAGAGTAAAATTTTTCATTAATTCCATCATTTTCTAAAGTAGTTCACAATTGTATAAGATTAATTCTCTATTTTAGTATTCTTCATTTTGTATCTTTAGATACCTATTTTCTTTGAGCTAAAATTCTTGTAAACACCCAAGCTTTAGAGGTTTTATTTGTTTACACCCAAATTCTTTGTAAAAAGGGAAAGTTTCAACTTAGTCCATTGAAAATAGAGAAAGGGATCTATCTTAGCCATAAAAGATATAGAAGGTAAATGTTCTAACTTATCGTTAAGAAAAATATAAGGAGTTTTAAAGGTTATACCTTAGCCTTGAAAGGTAAAACAATTGCAAGTTAGTAAATTGGAAAAATCTAAGGTAAGTGAAGTTGAGATAGAAGACGTAGGTAATTGAGGCCAAACTTGTCTAAATCATTAAGTTTGTTTACCTTGTCCTTACTTTTTAATTACTTATTATTTGTTCACTAATATACAACTCCAATGGTTATTTGAGTTTCTTAACTTATAATTTAAAGTTTTAATTTGCAAAAAGTTTTTGAGAAATCAATTCACCCCCTATTGATTTCATTCATTACTAAAAGGTCTAACATAAATAAAGTCTATAAAACCGTGCTTTAGCTTAGAATGATAGGAAAGAGAATGGTTTAAACATTGCTTTAACTTAAAAGCATTATGGAGGATTTTTAAATTACAATGAATATAATGTATCCTTCTATGAAAAGATTACAGATACACATGCCAAACATGCAGTAAATTCGTTTTAGTGAGAATGATACTATTGGTGATGTTTTAGCAAACGGGTTGACCTTATGAACTATGCTTACAGAATAATTTACCATGAATTGCACTTACCCAAAAGCAAAACAACACCTTTGTCATGAGTTTCCTAAACATTCTAGATTGTTTCATTATGGCAAGTGATGACAGAAAGAAAAACACCTAGGAAAATAATAAGGAGAGTATATATTGTATTGCCTTTTGAAAGAATAGACATTTACCTTTGTGTACTTTAAAATCATGTTAAAAAATCAATGTCATTTAAAGATTTATTAACTGTTAATAGAGTGCTTCATCCAACATTTAATAAGGTAATAAAAAGCTGAAATTTTCTAGAAAATGAAAATAATGCAAGGCAATGCTCACTTGAAGCAACAACATTTTTAATGCCATGTGCTTTAAAAAGATTGTTTATGACATTTATAGTTTATTGTCAGCTAACAGGTGAAAAGAGATTGTGGGATGAATTTTACTGATATATGTTTAAGGATTATCCATCCTTAGTAACTATAGAAGTGTCATCATTCGAAACAAACTCTTACATAAGTAAAATGCAATTTTTACACATTATGGCAAACAATTGTCTAATTATGATTTATCAAGAATGTCTATCAATATTCACTTTGTAGAAATATAAAAAGTAATTAAGGATGAGCTACTAAAACAAGTATCAATTGACAAATTGTGTGCTGTTCATCTGTTAAATAAAGATCAATAAATAACCTATAACTTAATTATTTCAACTGTCAAAAAAGAAAAAGCTACGTCATTCTTCATTAATGGTCTAGGTAACATTAGAAAGGCTTTTTTGCATCAAACTATTTTGGCAACCATAAGAAATGCATGTTACATAGCATTAGTAACTACAACATCTAGTATCACATCAACTTTTTTGCCTGTTGGTCGGATAGCACATTTAATGTTTAAATTATGTTTGAATCTAGAACAGTCATCGGTTTATTTAATCGATAAACAATTTGTTTTAGCAATCTAATAAGCAAGGCATAAATAATAATAATAATAATAATAATAATAATAATAAGGGATAAAGCATTAATGGTGCATCAATGAACCGTGGAAACTTTTAACACTTGAAACATTTTATGGGGAATGATATGCTATTTGGAGGCAAAGCAATGATTTTAGAAGGAGACTTCAAACAAATGCTACCAGTTGTTCCAAGATGAATGAATTTGAAACAATAAATACTTGCTTGGTGAAATCACATTCATAGGAGAATGTAACTTTTTTGCAATTGAAGCAAAATATGAGATTCGTAAATAATTAAGGATTTTTTAAGTTTTTATTAAGGGTTGGAAATGGAAGTGAAATAATGATAATTGTGACAAGATCAAAATTCCATCAATGATGACAATACCGTTGGAGGATGACCAATCAATTGATCGATTGATTAAAGCTATGTTTCCAGACTCAATGGCCACATAAATGATGCAAATCGTATGGTGGATATGGCTTTACTTACTTTACGTAATAATGAGGTTAATAAGCTTAATAAGAAAATTATCAATAAATATTCTGGGACTGGAAACACTTATTATTCATTTGATAAGTTGAAATGTTCAAGGAACTTTTACCAAGAAGAGTTTTTATTTCTCTTTCACCAAATAAGTTGCCACCACATAGATTTAATTTGAAAAAAAGTGCTTGAATCATACGTTTAGGAATATAGACCCAAAAGTTAGGTTATATAATGGAACAAGATTAACTTGTCATGATTGGATAATTTGTTGGAGTTTTTTACATTGCATCCCTTTGATGCCAATTGTAAATGTGAATCTTCTATTTAAAATGACTAAAAGGCAATTCCTTGTTCATTTGAGTTTCGTTGTCACAACAAATAAATCTTAAGCACAAACAATTCCAAATATTAGAATTTTCCTTCCAAATCATGTTTTCAATCATGGACAACTATACATAGAACTATCAAAATGGAATGTCTATGTCAACAACAAAGATTTTGATGAAAAATGAAAACACAAAATGAGAAAAATTGTTGCTTTTACGAAAAAAAAATGTTGCTTATAGAGACGTTTTGATAAATGTCAATTAAGTCTATGCCCCAATCATTTTATTTACTATATCAATTTCATTATCATTCATATTTTTTTATCTATTATATAATCTCATTATCATTCTCTATTTGTTTATAAAACATTCTAGTATACGATGTATTGAAGTTGTAGAGTTGAAGGTCCCGCCGCCAAATTATGATGAATTATTGCAAATCATACATGAAATAAGACATTCGAACAATGAAGTTGAAAGCACAGAAAAGGGATTGGATATATGTAATGATTTAAAATTGTAATCTTGATAATTAAGTTTTTCTTTATGTTATTTATGTTTCATTTCAAAGCTAATGTCTAATTGACTTATTGAAAGATGAAATTTTGTTACACTAATGAAATGAAAAAGCATATGACTATGTATGAAATAACCAAAATTTTATTATGTTACAATCTATAACATACTATTTAAATTATCATAAGAAATTTAATATGTTGTCGACAATTGGCATCTTTCTTTTTTTTTTTTAATTTTGTGAGAATTACAAATTGACTATTAAGTTACAAATATTTACAATTTATAGTTATTATAATAAATAAATAAGAAATATTTTTTACTTTCGTAATTAAGATTAGATAAAATGAATACGACGTAAAAAAAAAATCAAACTACAACAAAAAATTGACACAAAAATGACAAAATACATAAATATCTCAAAGTCTATATAATACGAATTATTAACATATCAAATTTTATATAAAAATACCTTAAACACAATTAAAAAACAGTATAGATACACCAATAATGATCTTTAAAATTTTGAAAGAACATATTAAAGCAATCCCCTTAAATTTGAGATCTAGAGGGTTGCTTCCTTTGCTCTTTTTCTTTTCAAATTTTTGTAGATAATTTTTATATATTTATATCATGTTCGTATTATTTTTTGAGTTATAATTGAACTTAGGGTATTATATATTTATATTAATTGACATGTTAATAATTCATTTTAAATTGATTTTGATACATTTGTGTATTCATATCGTGTTCATTTTTGTATTGTGTCATATTTTAATTATTTTTTATTCATGCCATATAATCATATTTTGTTCAAAATTGTTAAGCCTAAAGACAATATTCAAATAACTCTTAATTTCGTGCAACACGTTGCTGCGTTTATATTATTTTTTCACCTAATCATAATTGTATTCAAGATATTATATATTTAGATAAATTTTAACACGTGAATGATTCATTTTGTGTAGATTTTGACATATATATATTCATGTTATTTTTGTTTTGTGTCATATTTTAATTATTTTTTTCATGTGTTTGTTTCATGTAACCATTTTTATATTCGAAATTTTTATGCCTAATTGATACTATTCAAATAATTTTCAAGGTAGCACATGTTATTGTGGCAGTATTTGTAATTTTGTATTACTTTTTCATGTTATAATTGTAATTAAGTAATTATATATTTATTTAAATTTTGACACATTAATAATTTATTTTATATAAATTTTAACATATGCATCTGTTTTTGTCATTGTGTCATATGATTCTATTTATATTCTAATATATTAAGATAAAGAAAAATTAAATATTTTTAAAATAATTATGTATAAAAATTTCACTCTCACAAAAAATACACCAATAAAAAATTATAAAATTATTATACTATTATTTGTTGTTTAAAATTATTATTTTATAAAATATTAAAATAAATCATCCTAGACGAAGCTGGGTTACATCTTAGTACTAATTAAAGCAATCCCCAAATACATTGCTTCTTCAGTTGCCACGTAGCAACCATTCCTT
>JAQSVH010065929.1:9052-33559 GCA_029448705.1 Adansonia digitata | reverse complement strand
GACATTCCCACTATGTACGCTTCTATTATGGGCCATTTTGATACATGGGAGGGATGATTCGACCATCGCTTTGACACCATCAATGCTTGTCTCTCTACTCTTAATCATAGTCATCGAGTAAAGCAATTCCATGCTTTTTCAGCTACTTTTCCTCATACACCTATGCCTACTTCTCCACCTACTGAGGATCTTTCAGTCGATGATGCCTAGTCAAATTAGGCGCGTTTAAACATATTTTTAGCATATCGCTCATGTTTTAGGATCGTTTTCTGATATCTCTTATGTTTGTCAGACTTTATGATTTTAGGATTCTCTGCTACTCTATGTTTTGCATTACTTTGAACATCTTTTGGTTGCTTTATTAATTTTATCTTATCCTAAATTAAGTATGTCTTTGCTTGTGCCTACTTTGATTGCATTTCCTACTTTGCTTTGCATTTGCATTACTTATCCTTGAATATGTTTTGATATAGCAAAAAGAGGGAGAAATGCCTTAAATTTGCAATGTGTTACTACATATATGCCCTACGTTGCTATATATGCTTTCCATGAATTTATTATGCATATGTTGAAACCCAAATTACATGTTGATATTGAACATAAGCTTGTTGATATTGAACATAAGCTTGATTTTCTAATCTTGGGCAATATTAAAAACTTAGTTACTAAAAATAAAATTTTTTAAAACTATTGCCTTATTGAGAGGGAGTTATTTTTCATTAATCTCAAAACTAAGCAAATTTATCTTAAGTTTTGTTATACCAAAAAGGGGAAGATTATTAACCTTGATTTTTGGTTTTGATATAACAAACAACTTAAGCTAAATTAATACTCAACTTGGTATTTGTGTTTAAATTGAAAGGCATTTTGAAAAATACTAAGTTTGTAATTTGGTAAAAATTATATGCTCTAAAACGTATATTTATACTTAGAATAATTTTTTAGATTTGTTTGAGTCAACAAAAATCATTTCACAAATGTTTTCAAAGGTTGGTATCGATACCAAGAACAAATGTATCAATGCTATGCGTAAAAATCCTAAAATGTATCGATACAACTGTGTATGTATCGATTCAGTTGTATCGATACAGCCGGTTTAGTATTGATACTCATCCCATGTGTATTGATACAAGGCTTGGCAGTAGCCAAGGTTTGGCTGAAACCCTCAAATGTATTGATATAAGTGTGTATGTATCGATACAGCCTGCTTAGTATCGATACTCACCCCATGTGTATCGATACAAGGCTTGACAGCAGCTAAGGCTTGGCTGAAACCCTCAAATGTATCGATACAACTTGCTTAGTATCGATACCCAAATTCCTGTATCTATACAACAAGCTGTAACAGTCACTTTTTTTTATTTCTGTATCGATACATTGGTATTGTATCGATACTGTAGCATGGGACTAAATGAAAACCAGAATTTATGAAGGTTACAATGGCTCTCCAACCAGTACATTAAATGCCCAATGTCTATGAATCAATTTCTAGCTATAAATGGAGGTTCCAAATAGCTTAAGAAGTAAATATACAAATTTGATTGAATCATTAAACAACAAAAGCTCAAAATCATTAAATTCTTTATTTCTACTTGTATCAAATTCATACTCTTTAAGCCTATTTGTATCTCATTCATCTTGTATTTAAATTCTAGCAAACATTTACCTACTAAAGGTTTAATTTGTTTGCAAAATACTTCATTCATATCATAAAAGGGATTGTGTGAAAGTGAGAGAAAATATTTGAGAGTTTGGGGTAAAATTCTTAAAGGAATTCACAGGTTCTATCTAAGCCTTAAAAGATAGCGGTGTAAGGTTATACCTTAGCCTAAAATGTAACAATTTGTTTAGTAAATTATGGGAATCACCTTGGTAAAAAAGTACCAAGAAGAGAGGACATAGGTGCTGAATTAAAGGACCAAATCTCTATACATTGATTATTGGTTTTTTTTATCCTTATCTTATTTTTAATTTTTAGTTTACTTCAAATTAATCAAGTTCTTATAGAACCAATTTACCCTCTTTTGGTTTAATCTCTTCGTTAAAGCTAACAAAATCCTTCATAGAATTATAACAGATAATGCTTCTAATTTGAATAATAAAATAAAGGAATAAGGTGTATACTAACTTAAAAACTCACATTTTTAGTGACATATCATTCGAAAAATGGAGCTGTAAAAGTAGCTAATAAGAACATTAAAAAGATTATGGGGAAAATGGTGGAGAACTACAAGGATTGGCATCAAAAACTCTTTTTCGCTCTGTTGGCTTATGAACTTTAATTAGAGCTACCCCTTACTTATTGGTATATGTCATGAAAGCTATGATACCAATTGAAGTGAAAATCCCTCACTCTAGGTACTAATGGAGACTAAAACTGAAGAAAGCTTAATGGGCTCATGATCATTATGAACAGTTGAATTTCATTAAAAAAAAGGCTAAAGGCTATCAAACATGGACAAATGTGTCAAAAAAGGATGATGAGAGCCGACGACAAGAAACTTATTTTGAAGTAATTCTATGAAGGAAAATTAATATTGAAGAAAACCTTCCTAGCCAAAAAGATCCACTAGGCAAATGGGGGCCAAATTGAAAAGGGCCTTATGTGGTTCAGAATGCATTTTTTAGAGCAACATTGATTTTTGCAAAAATGGATGGAACATTTTACCAAACCTTATCAATTCTAACAATTAAAAAAGTGTTTTATGCTTAAAAAGCAATGTTATCAAAAAAATAATAAAACAAAATAAAAATATTCAAATGAAAACCTAAAAAAAAATCCAATTAAAAGCGATAAAAAAATGAGGCTTTGAGTTAAAAATCTAAAAAGAATAACTCGAGCATTTAAGAAAGAACAAACAAAGCATAGTCTACCAAAGGGTTGAAGCTAGAAAAAGAGGGTAGGGTGTAACTAGAAATATCTTCAAAAGACTAATTTGCTTAAGAGCAAACATCCCATTTAAGAAAGACTTTTGAAAAATTGAATAGGAGATTCCATCTATCTGAGTAATATCCAAATTTTTTTTATACCTCACCCTTATTTTTGCTTTTGTTGAACAACCAATATCTTATCTCTTTCTCTTGATGGAAGACAAATGCATATCTTTATTTATACCTTTATCAGATTACTCTTTAACCATGCTAACATTTTTGTCAAATGATAATTAACAATTTAAGAAAATGAAAAATAAAAAATAAAAAATAATGATAAAGAGATTTATTGCATTTCTTTGGAATGAGGTCAAAACATTATAAAGAACTTAGTTAAAATTTCAAATCCTTTTGGAAACTCTAGGAAGGATTACAGTGGACGGATAACACTCTCCAATAAAACTTAAGTAAAAGAATTCAAGAGACATGATCAAAGAAATTCCCAATAAGAAAAAAAAAATCCTTTTAGATGATCCTCTTGAAGGAAAATTAAGAATAGGCATAGACTTCCCTTACCAAAAAAAGATGGAATACCCATAACATTTTTTAAAGATGTCTTTAACTCTAAGTTCAAGCACAGACTCCTCCTGTCGAAAGAAAAAGAAATACCAATAATATTTTCTAAAGATGCCTTTGACTCCAGGTTTAAACATAGGCTCTCTTCGCCAAAAAGAAAAAAAGTATCCATAACGTTAATTAAAGATGTGTTCAACTCCAAGTTTAAGCATAGGCTCTCTTTGCTAAAAGAAAGGGAAATATCCATAACATTTTCCAAAAATGCCTTTAACTCTAAAAAGAGCCATAGACTAACTTTACCAAAGGAAACAAAATATCTGTACATTTTCTAAAAATACCATCAACACCAAAATAGGCTAGATCGAAGGTTGTTCATAATGAAAACTCATAAATCAAAAAAATATGATATTATCATGAGAAATTCATCATATGCATTTAATGACTTACAAATCAAAAGTTAAGCATGAAATTAGAAAAAACCATTTTGTATGCTGACTTCTTCAAAAAGGTAAGTCTTGCATCTTTTCAAACAAATCAGATATTAGAGGTTGTCTTTATCAACTGACTATCATGGTTCTACCTAGTCAAAAAAGGTTATGCTCGGGTCATAAGTTAACTATCATAGTTTTACCCTGGTCAGCCATTTTCAACTTACATTTCACCCTGGTCATACTCAAGTCAACTATAAATGTTTTGCCTTGGTCAGCCTTTGTAAACTTAGGTTCTACCTTGGTCACTTCCGTTAACTATTACGGTTTTGCTCTGGTTAACCCTTTTGACTATCATGGTTCTGCACTTGTCAACGTTTTTAAACTTAGGTTCTGTTATGGTCACCTCTGTTGATTACTATGGTTTCACCTTGATCAATCCTTTAGACTATCATGGTTTTACCCTGATCAACCTTTTTTAACCCAGCTTCTACCCTGGTTATACCTAAGTTGACTATCATGGTTCTACCTTGGTCTTTCAACTTAGGTTCTACCCTAGTCATACCCAAGTTTACTATCATGGTGTCGCCCTGTTCAACCCTTTTCGACTTAGGTTTTACCCTCGTTAATTCCTTACCTTAACTTAGGTTCCTACCTCGGTTATTTTATTTTATTTTAATGCATATTGTTTATAATTTAGTTTATTTTTGAAGACATGACATCTTAAATAAAACTTTATCTATGGTCTTTACCCTGTTCCTGAATCTCAGTAATGACCATAGAGAGGTAGCTGCAGAGACTAATTTTGTTTGGGTTTTTTTCCCGACAAGCCCTAAATATCCGAGAATGAGAGCCCGACAGTTGCTCTGGTAAAGGTCCACCTCCTCTAGGTAGATTAGGCATTTTCAAAACCTTTTTAGTCATGCCTAAGTGATCGCATATGCATGTGACGAAAAAAGTGCAATTTTTATAGTTATAAAGAATAAATATCAGATTAAAAAGATGAATATTCAAGAAAAATTAGTTTCCAAATATTTTCTTGATAAATTCTAAAATTTTATTTTTGCTGATGATATCAGATTCTGATTTCCCTTTTTTAGGAATTTTTTGAGATTCTGTGAAATTTAAAAAGTTTACCGGCATATATTTTTTATCGACACCTATATAGTATTTAGGCTAATAAACACTCCAAAAAATCTAAAATTTTCAAGAAAAATCCATATTAGCATTTTATACCATGAGATATCAAATTGTTAAATTTATTTACTAATTTTGAATTTTTGATAGGACCACAAGTGTTATGCTCGCAAAATTTTTCAGTAAAATTTGTTTTAGAATTTAAATTTTAGATTTTCATCTTTATTATCTTACATATTAATATTTGAGTAATATCTTGAATTTAACCTATTTTTATAAATATTTGAATGAATTTTTAATTTTTTGTCTCCAAAATATAAATTCTTTTTTTTTGTAAAATTTTTTTATAAGATTTTTCAGAGTTCAAAGTTTTAAATATTTTGACATATTTTAATAAAATATCTTGGATATAGTTTTTTGAAATTCTGATTCATTTTTATTATATCAATTTTCTTCCATAAAGATTTTTCTGGCAAAATTTTACGAGTTTAGATTTTTTTAATTTCTATTTTCTTACACATAAAATTTTTCAAAAATTCCTTTTACAGTTCAACACTTAGAATTTTTATAAGAAAATTTATTTATTTTTATTTTTGGGCCAAATTTTTTTAATAGGCTTAAACCTTTCAAATTCTGTTAACAGGCCCAATAAGCCCATTACTTTCCTAACAAGCTCAACAAGCTTGCCAAGCCCATTTTTGATTTTCACCAAGCCTATTTCATTTTTTAGAAGCCCAACATGCCTATTTATGATTATTCCCATAAGCCAATTTTATTTTCCAATAAGGCCCAACAAGCCCATTTTGATTTTCTAACTCTTCAAAATTTTTATGAATTCCTTTGGATCCAAAATTTTTATATGGATACTTAATTGGGCTTTTTACGTGATTAAATTCATAATTAAATTTAATTAAATTTATCAATTTCTATTTTCTAATTTTTTAAAATTTAGTCTACTCATTTCATTTTTTATATGAAATTTGCAACTAAAATTTTATTTTTCTATATTTTCAAAAATTTATGGACAATTATCTTTGATTTCAGAATTTGATAGTTTAATTATACAAGGATTAATTTAATTAGGATTGAATTTTATATTAAGCTTAATATTATCTTAAATTATCATGAAACCAAGGCTTAGACCACATGACTCATGCCTTAGACTTTATACTAAGATTTTATGACTAATTAAAAAGACAAAATTAATCAAATTTAAGGACTTATTTGCAAAAATATGGAAAAATTGTTCCAAGGCCAAAGTTGCTTGGCCAAATGCTTCTTGTGATTTGTAGTATGATTTCTATGATTTTTTGTAATGTATTTGCTGTTTAATTTTAAGCTTAAATCATGGAGGGATTAAATTACAAAGTTAGAAAAGTTAGGAGTTGATTGGGTAAAACCTTATATTTTAAGGTCAAAAGGGTTATTTCTCATATCAAATTACCTATCTAGGGTAGTTTGGTCATTTTTGAAACATTTCTTGCATTTGTAACCACTCTAATCTTAAAATGTAATTTTGATAAATTTAAGGACTTATTAACAATTTTTGCATTTTGGGTCATCTACGATATCAATGCTATCGATTTAAGTTAAGTCATTTAATATCATTATCGAGTCCTTTAGGTTACTGAGAAGCTTTCATAATAAAGGTAGAGCTTAGAGACATTTTAGTAATTTATCCTAGAACTAAGTTCGTTATAATCAATAGGATACTTCCATGTCATAAAAGCATTATAGGGATAGGTTTTACTTTTTATGAAGTTATCGAGTCTTTTAAAGTTCTAGGGATACTTTCGTATCGAAAGTATACTTAAGGGGTATTTTAGTAATTTATTCTATAACCAAGTCCTTTGTGATCACTAAGATGCTTTCATGACGAAGGTGCATATTAGGAATAAGTTCATTTTTTATGATCATTTTTAGGTCATTTAGGATTATTGGGATACCTTCACGTCAAATGTATATCTTATGGACACTTTAATAGTTTACCTTAAAATTGAGTCCTTTAGGGTCACAGGATACTTCCCTGTTAAAGGTGCATTTTAGGGGACGTTTTGGTCTATTCAACTAGGTTTGAATCTTTAGAGGCTGCTTTCATGCTTTTCGTTGAAACTAGGTCTTAGGATGAGTTTTTTTATTATTTTTGATAAAATCATTTTTTTTTAAATTAAAGCAATGTCTCTGAGTTAAAGTAATATGTAGAGTGCCTACCAACATATGGACAATGCTTCGCAAATTATTTTAATAACAAGATATCCTTTTAAAAATAAAAATTAAAATTTTTTTGAATTTCATAAAAATGAAACCTTTCGTATTCCTTCAATCCATCATAGGCCATGATAGATATTTTGATTTTTTAGACCTTTCATATTCCTTTAACTCTCTAGTGTGGTGCGAAAGACAATGATAAAACTTTTTATGTTCTTTCAATCCTCTGATAGGGTGCAAAAGATATTTGATTTTTAAAAATATTGAAAACCTATTTTTTTTCAAATGAATCAATAAATTTGTTTCATAAAACTTCATTTTGTTATATGGGAATTATAATTAAATACCATATACTGAAATTGAATAATAACCAAATTTAAGTATAACCAAATTTAAGTTTTCACGTGATTAATAAGGTATCAATTACCGGGCATCATGAGAAGGATTAATCCTTCCTTATAATTTTAATTGACTCCCAAACCCTTTCATGTGATCTTTGGTATTATTGTAAACCTCACAATTTATTTTTAAGGGATTCATAACCTTTTAAGGTAAAGTCATTTTGTAACAACTATTGTTAAGTCAAGTAAACAATTTATCTTGATGACTCAATTCCTAAGAAAGAGGAAAAGATAATAATAACAATAATGTGGCCCTAAAAATAAAAATATTAACATATAGATATAACAGAACAAGGGGTACACTCGCATTTGATGTTTGGTTAGTCAAGATTCATATCTTGGCCACTTGCATTAGTAGTGGCTACAAAGTTTATGAGTATGGGATAGCATGGGAGAGGCTTATTAGTCTCGAGTAGAATACATGATAATGATTTTATGGGAGGTCATAAGTTACAGTAGTGTAAGGGAGGCCAAAAGGCCTTTGTGTTGTCGTATTATTGATGTAGATGAGAATAGCCAAGAAAGAGAAAGAACTAATTTTCCCTTATATTCATATTTGGGTAACATAAGCGATGACTATAATAGTGAGAAAGAGCCAAAAACTCCTTACTCTTGCAGTTCTAGCTTTCTTTTGCAGCGCTTGCTAAATTTAAATCCAAAAAACTTTGGGATTTAAGGTTTACTTCCAAAGATGCATTTACCAGTAAGGGCATACTAGAGTGGTGGCAAGAGATTGGGGCAGTAGTGGGTAGGCCAAGTTGGCCTTGATGCATAAGATAAGGGCAATTGCTGTAGGTTTTAGGGTATACTACGAAGCCTTTTACTAACCTAGCCTAATTGAGCCAAACAATTAGGCCCAACATTGGTGCCTTTAAGTCTATATCACAAAGGCAATTCAGTAGGTTCAAGTCAAGATAAAATTCTACAAGAAAGCCAAAAATACAATTAGGACTTAATTAAAATGCAACTTTAAAATATGGTATACCGTTATTGAATCCAATTTAACCTCAACAATAAATCTCCCATGAAATTTGGTTAAAGAAATTGAATTAAAAAAGACTAAGTCAAATTCAAAATTTTAAAAGTTGCATGAACTATTTGACTTAGGACATCACTTGGGACAAGACTTAGGATGGTGACTCAAAATTCAACTCAAGGCTTTATTCAAGGCTTAACTGAAACATACCTAGACAAATTAGGTTACGATAAACTCATTTTCTCAAAATAGGTTGAACTCCAAGATTAAGATCGAGGTTTTTTTCTTATAAGACAAACTTGTTTTTAAAATGGGTCGAGCCCCAAGAATTTCATCAAGGTATTTTTCATTTTAGGTTGAACTCATTTTTCCCAAAATTGGTTCAGCCCAAGATTTCCATCATAAGTCTTTTCTTTTTAAATCAACTCATTTTTAAAATGAGTCAAGACTCTGGATTGCCATTGAGGTCTTTTTTTCTTTTCAACACTAACTCATTTTTAGAAAGAGGTGAGCCCATAAACTGCTATCAATGTCTTTTTGTTTTCTTTTTCTCTGTCTCACAAGCCAAGCTTGTTTTCTCAATTAGTCTTCCAAATCATTATTGTACAATTTTCTTATTTGAAAAACATTCTTCCCAGACAAAATTGTTGTCTATGGCCTTTTCCTTACTCTTGTTTCTCAGCAATAAGTAAATAGGGGTAGTTATAAATACCTAATTTTTTTGGCCATCCTAATTGATTTTGCTAGGTTTAGAGTGTCTGGGTGCCTTTTAACCTAAACCCCTTAAATGAAGAAAATGAGATAATCACTAAACCAACTAGAGAAAAAAAAAGTCTTAATTGTAAAAGTTAAAAGCCAAACTAAAAAGTCCAAGTTGAAGACTTTATAATTAGAAGGGTTTAGAAGGCTTAAAATTTGAATTTGGCTTCATCAAAACAAAACTAAGGATAGAAAGGTTTTCAATGATAGAAAATGGATCAAACAAGGAAAATAATGGAAAATTTCTTGAGAAGGTTAATCCAAGAGGTACTGGTCAAGTAAATTCAAATTTTTTATGGAATACCACATGTTGATCACAGTAATGAACATCAAAAAGGAATTTTAGCTTTGGAGGTTCGATTAGCGATCAATCGAAGCAAAGTAAATGAACAAAAAAGCAATTTTCCCTAAGAGATTAAGCTTGGTCGAAATCTATTTTTATTAGGCAAAAGAGTGGCTTACAAGTATGCGGCATGATATTTTAATTTAATAAAAAATTGATAGAAATAAAAAGATGATAGGTTAACATTTTAAAAAATATTAAGATTTTTTAAATCAAGATATTAGGTGTCCAATTATGATAATTGGTGTCCAATTAAGGAAAATGGATGCCTATAGAAGGTTAGCTAGTGCATGAGGAGGGAGTTAACCTAAGAAAGAAAATAAGTTTGAAGTGAAAAAGATGAGCACTATAAGAGCATAAAAGTTTTGGCCAATCCCTATTTGCCTTACCCCTATCCTACTTTTTTCACACATCTTTATTCATACTCTCCTCTACAAGAAAAAAAAACTAGTAACTACTAAGAAAAGAGAAAAAGAAAAGTGATAAAAGCTTGCATCCAACATCTTACTCTAGGTATATTCTTTTTCATCTTTCTTTTATTCATTTTTTCCCTTCATGCATGATTTCATGCCATGTATTTTCTTATCTATTGTTTTCAAATTTAGTTCCCCTTTTAAGTTTCAATGATGAAAAGTGTTGATATAATAATTTGTGATGACACGTGAGAGGCCAAGAGACACTCAGTTGATGAACCTAAAAGACAAGGTTATAGGGCAAAGGAGTTGGTACTCTGAAACGCACTTTGATGCTTAAGTCAATAAGATAGGCAAGTAGAGGAAAAAAGTTAAAAGTGTATAGATTTTGTATAAATTACCTCTAAATGGACCATGGCACCTTTTTATAGTACCTAACTAGGCATTCATCATTATCTAGAACTCTATTAAGGTAGAGTTTACCATTAACAAGATCTCTTTGGATAAAAATAAAGATTGATAACATTCTAGAGTATTATCATAAAAGGTCACTATCTCTTATCTAACAGGTTTAATAATTGCCTCATGAGGTATGGATGGTTATAAAGTGATCATTCATAGCCCATAAAGAAACAAGTTGAAACTTGACAATTGTATCTACTTATTAAGGCAACTTATGGATCGACGAGCGATTGGATTTGTATTAATCCAAATACAGACTAGCAGGCCAACCTAAGGTTATGCATAAATGACTGAAAGATAAAGCAGGGAATTGTGAACCTTGAAAGACAACCTATAGGTCTCATATTGATGTCGATCAGAGAAGTGGTTGTTTCATTTTGAACTTTTTTTTTGTACTGCCATAAATAATGTGATAGTTGTATCATTCCACTTAACGATGACCAAGTGGCATAGCTTGCAAACTGACATGACAATTAAAGTTACATTGGTTCAATCCCTATAAAGTAGGCATCATTGTCGTGTGCAGCCACATCAAAAGCTATATTCTTTCTTTTGTTTCTCTATTCACTGTGGTAACAAACAGCAATACTTCACAGCTCTCTATACTAGTTTTCACTTTCAAAAGATTTCCTTATTTTGCTCATCAAAATAATAGTTAGGTAACCCATCCTCTTTATTTTATGTTTTAGTTTTACGGTAGATCATTTCTATTTTTTGTTTTGAATATGTGGTGAATGGTATTTCACTGACCATATTACTTTTTAAAATCATTGCAAAAAAAGGTCAACTTGATGCTAGAATAGAGAGGTTGTCGAGCAATTATTTATGATGAAGAACGTAGTTGTAGATGAATCAAGTGACCGGCCATTTATAAAGCTACCCAAATAAAATTCTGCATTGATAGAATCGACTTGAGATGAAGGTTAGGGGCTACCAACAGAGGAAGGAAAAACTATATTTCTACTAGCAGAGAGTAAACAGAGGGAAGCGATGATATGTTTCTCCCCATTATAAGAACTGATACAAGTAAAGTAAATGCATATAGTAGTGTCTTGACTGTGGTGACTTTGAAAGTGGTATTGATAGATCGAGGGTTCAATTTTGGATAATATGAAAAGGCCAACCCTCTATTTGGATGACTTGTAACCAAAATTTAGGGAAATATAGTACCCTTCTACCTGCACATTTTTTAAGGGGTTTCATCTACCCCTGGAACCTTTCTTTTGCCAAGTGTTGAATCGATATAGGATATTGCTAAACTAGTTAAAACCAAATGCTTGGGTGATGCTAGTAATATACTTCATTATTTGCAAGGAAAAAGGGTGGACACCGTATGTCAAAATTACCAAGCATTTATTTTCACTAAAAAAATAAGATGAATGCTGGTATTATCTTCAGTCTGCCATAAAGAAAATGTTGACAGATAGCCCATTGAATGCTCATGTCAGTAATAATCAATTTTTCATTATAAGTAAATCACCAAGTACTAAGTGGGGTTTCCCAATGGAATAGGATCATTACTCTCCTATGAGCAATATAAAGCGGCCCTAAATGAATCTGAGGAGGAATAAAAATAATTCTTCACTGGTCACCAATTTAAAGTGAGAGAACATAACACTAAGGAAAATCCAACAATATTGCCTTAGAGTCAACGTTGTCCATCTCTTGGATTATCCTGCTTGCCCTACCAGGAAGAGAACCCAAAGAGCATCATTACACGAGGTAAGATTTAAAATTCTAGTACTAGGTCTTAATATTTTAGCAAAGTATGTTCTCTAATCTGACTTGTGTTTACAGATTCACCTTCAACAAGCAACTGGCCAGTAAGTATGGTTAATATCAGTAATGAGTCTCAGTTGATCTTTGAATTAAGTGTAGGTCCATCTAGGACTAGGGTGAAGGAAGAGCAGAAAGAGACACTAATTACAAAGGCCTCAGAGAGTACTTGCTACTGGCAATTTGATTTTAACAACTTAGTCTTTCCTAACCTAAATTATAATTTTATCTATAGGAATGGATGCTGCCATCAAAGCTACTTTAGTATAACGTAAGGAAAAAGAGGTTACCAATCGAAGAGAAGAAGTAAAGGGAAAAGAAAAGGTAGGGATGGCTAAGGTGACCTTTCTATTAAGAAGAAAGTTTCGTTCGAGTCGACCACTATTTCCAGGCTAGGTCAAAATCATAGATCCTACTAGCATACCTCCCGTGAAGGCCACTTTGGTTTCTATAAGTCAGGCTGAGTCTAAAGCCCCAACCAATTTAACTAGACTGATGTCTTTTACCGACGTGCCTCCAAGCCATTTTTGCCTTCAATTGGGACAAGTGAACTAGAAAACCCAAAGATTGACCTACATCCCTAGAGGAATAATCCTTTGCTAACTGAGGGCATTTTGAGCGATGAGAGGTTGCATACAGATAGGCCAATAAAGTCAACTACCCACTAGATATAAAGTTTTTGATGATGTAGAATCTTACGATGACCTTGGAGTCCACACTTGCTTGTACAGTGGAGGTAGCTTTCATTTTTTTAACAAGCTTTTTGTTTGTTAGACTTTGCATACACAAACTGCCTTTCTTTGCCAAATATGATAAATCAGAAAGAATCATGAAAATACTCAGAGGAAAGCCATGGCTAGCAAGGCAAGGGCATAAGAACTGTAAATATAGGTTGATAGCCTAACTTTTCAAAAGCAAGCACTGATGACTTGGCTTCAAAGGCACAAAAGGAGGCATCGAACTTGAAGGCTGACAATAAGGGCTTAAAAGGCTTGCTAGAGGTGGCAAAAGAAGTATTGAAAAATTATCTAAGGAATTAGAGAAGTTAAAAAAGGTCTTTCCCACTCGTGATTCAGAGCTAATGATAGTAACTGCAGGATATCTAAGTTAAAGTTGCAAACAATGAGCTTGATAGTAAAAAAGACTCTCTTTTAGGTCAGTTATTAGCCTGAGGCAATGAATACAAGTAAAGTGCTTTATATGGGGTTCAGCTCCTTAAAAGGCCTTTAGACTTATGAGAT
The DNA here is from genome assembly GCA_029448705.1 of Adansonia digitata. Taxonomy (NCBI): domain Eukaryota; kingdom Viridiplantae; phylum Streptophyta; class Magnoliopsida; order Malvales; family Malvaceae; genus Adansonia; species Adansonia digitata. The sequence continues at coordinate 19,968 of JAQSVH010065929.1, read as the reverse complement.
ATTCGATTCTCCCAACTAATTGCACCTTTAAAAGGTTTTAATGTTTTATAGTCAACCTAAGTAGATGTGTTCTAAGCATAATGCCTTACTTGCTCTTGCCCCCATTAAAGAGACCACTAAATATAAAGATGGCTCAGAGAAAAAAGAGACAGAGGAACAAGCCAACCAAGCAACAAGGAGTAGCGCCTCTAATTGACTGTAATTTTGCTTTTTGAATAAACGATGTAAAATTTTGAATGAATGAAATTCATCTTTATTTGTTGGAGCATTGTTTTTATTATGCACAATAACTGTTCAATCTTATGAACATAGGTAAGTGCTTTTGTATTAGCCTTGGCGACTAACTCTTTTTGGTAGTATGGCCTTATAATGGGCGGTTGCTGTTCGGTAACTTTTGTAATCATTGACCATAATAAGTCACTTTAGGACTTAAAAGACATTTGCAAGCCCATTCATGGAAAGAAATTCATAAATTCATAATTATATTAACCCAAACAGGTTTGAAGTTTATAGATAATACTTTTTCAGATGGATAGTATTCCAAATGTTGGGTAATGGTTTTCCTCTTATGTCTATCAACTTATATGCATGAATCCTACAACTTTGGTGACCTGATAAAACCTTTCCCAGTTTAAAGATAATTGTTTCTTTTCTCATGTTGGCCTACTTGCCTCATAGTTTCATAAAACCAGCTTGTTAACCTGGAATTGTTAGTATTTTACTCTTTTTTTGTAATATTTGGACACTTGTTATGCTTGAGCTGCTATTCTTGTTGCAATGTCTTCTCTGCTTCCATCTAGTAGGTCTAAGTTCATTCTTAAATATAAGTCATTGAGTTTATGATTGACATTGGCGATTTGAATGCTCTGAACTCCAATCTCTGCAAGGATCATAGCTTCGATGCCATAGACCAGAACCAAAGGTGTAGCACCAATTGCATGACATTCAGTTGTCTGAATTATCCATATTATTCTAGGAGTTTCTTCTGCATAGGCCTCTTTGGCATTGTTTAACTTCATCTTTAAAGGTTAGAGTATATTTTTATTTGTAGACTCAACTTGCCCATTAGACTGAGGATGGGCAACTAAAGTATGTACCAAGCTTATGTGAAATTTGTTACAAAAACTTTATAGTTTATCCGCCTATAGTTGCTTCCTATTATTAGCTACAATTATATTCGGTATCCCAAACTGGTAGACAATGAATTTTTAAATGAAACTTTCCATGGATCTAGCTATATGGCTACAGGCTCTGCTTCTACTTATTTTGTAAAATAGTCATAGGCCACTATTAGGAATTTCTGTTGGGATGTCGCCAATAAGAAGTAACCTAATATGTCGATCCCCTATACTTAAAAAGGCTATGGCTAAAAATTTGTTTCAAATATTATGCTAGCTACTTGGGAACTATAACGAAGCATTGGCACTTATCACATTTTTTTACTAGGTTTATGGCATCTTTCCTCATTGTTGGCCAAAAGAATTCTTGTTTGAGTGTTTTTTGTGCTAGAGCTCTACCCCCCAAGTGGTTGGCACAGACTTTTTCTTGAATTTCTCTGAGCATGTGGTTCGCCTTGTCTAGGTCTAAACATCTGAGCAAAAAATAGGTAAAGGATTTTTATATAAAATACTATTGATAATAGTGTACACAACGGCTTTTTTCATCCATCTTTTTTGGAAAGGATCGTCTAAAGCTAAGTTGGTTTGAAAGAATGCCATTATCAGTGTCATCCAATTATTAGCCACATCAATGACTATTTCATGGACACATTTATCATACCTTGGTGTCTGGATAGATTGAAGTAAGATCTTCCCTCTATTTATGATTTCCATGCCATTTGGCACATTAAAGTAAGATCTTCGCTCTATTGAATCAGCGAAGGTGTTCTATTCATATGGGATGCGTTCCAACATGATTTGATCAAAGGCAAGGGTGAGCTTGAAGACTATTACGTGATATTTGGCTAATGTTTAATCTTTAACTTTGTATTCTCCATTAACTTGGCTCACCACCAATTGGAAATCTATACAAGCCACAAGTGAATCGCTCTAAGATTTCTTACTAGCTTTATCCTTGCTATAAGGGCTTCATATTTAGCAGCATTGTTTAATGCAAAGAATTTGAAGGATAGGGCATAATGCCATTCTTGCCTATTGGGATCGATTAAGAGAACTCTTGCACTTGATTTTTCTTTACTCGATGATCCATTGGGATATAGCTTCCAATATCTCTCTTTGTCTTCCCCTACTATAAGATCTAAGAACATTGCCTCGCCAAGATCTTTTTTCACCATATATTTTACAACAACTTGCTTTGGTTTGACAGATACTGAAAATAAGCATTCAGTAATGAAGTTAGCTAACGCTAATGTTTTAATTGCTTTCCTGATAACAGACATTAGACCAAACTTACTTAGTTTGATGCTATACCTGATCATCTTTCTCGTAAAGTTGAGCATTTATAAAACATCTTTTAAGGGCTGATTTGTCAACACCATGATAGGGTGGTCTTGGAAGTACTGTTAAAGTTTCCTAGTCACTACTATGAATGCATAGGTTAACTTTTCTATCTTTGTATAGTTTGCTTCCCCTGTTTAAAGTGCCCTACTTACATAATAAATAACTCACTGTGTTCTATTATCCTCTTTTACCAAAACAGTAGTGATCGTTTCCTTCGATGCAGCTAGATACATAATCAGGGGATCATAGGAGAAAAGCTTGCTAATAAGGGCGACAAGTAGGAGTAATGCTTTAATTGTTTGAATACCTGCTGATGCTTTTTTGTCCACTTATATCTAGTGGCTGCCCTAAGTAATTTAAAGAAGGACAGGCATTTGTTAGCCAATTTTGAAACAAAGTGGTTGAGTGCCGCAACTATTCTTGTTAATCTTTGTACTTCCTTAGTTAACTTTGTTAGGGGCATATCCAAGATCCCCTTAACTTTTTCTAGGTTTGCTTCAATTCCTCTAGAAAAGACCATAAAACCAAGAAACTTCCCTTCTACTATTCTAAACATGCATTTGTAAGTATTTAACTTCATATTATATCTTTATAGGATCTCAAAGGTTTTCTTGAGATCAAGAATATATTGTTCGATCGACACGCATTTTACTACCATGCGATTGATGTAAACCTCCATGGGTCGCCTAATCTAATATTTAAAGATCTTATTTACCAGTCGTTGATAGGTGGCCCTCGCATTTTTAAGCCCAAAGGTTATAACTCTATAGCAAAAGGTCCCTTCTTGAAAGACATCTTGGCTTCATCTAATGGATTTATTCGAACCTGGTTGTAGCCAAAAAAAGCATCCATAAATAAAAGGAATTGATGCCTTGTTGAGGCATCAATAAGGCAATCTATTGATGGCAACGAGAAGCTATCTTTAAGATAGGCTTTATTAAGGTCGGTAAAGTTAACACACATTCTCCACTTACCATTTGGTTTTCTTACCATCACCATGTTAGCAAGCTATTCTAGATACATTATCTCTCTTATGTATCTAGTAGATAGAAGCTTATTGGTTTCTTCTCTGATTACCTAAATCCTATCAAGCATAAATCTTCACTTAGTCTACTTCACCAATTTAGCATGCTCGTCGACGTTCAATGTCTGCATTGTAACATTGAATACTCGACATGTCTGCTACTGACCAGCGAAGATGTCTCCATGTCGATGTAAAATGGTCAAACAAACAATAGCCTTTTTTCATAAAGAACCTCCAACAATCATAGAAACTCAGGGTTTGGTAGGTACAAAGAAACTTTCTCTATATCCTTAGTTGGTTACAATTTTGGATGATGAAAATCACCCCTGATGTCCAAACTTTCAAAAGTAATTGTTTGGCGTTATGGTGTTAACCAACAGTCTACTTCCTACCAAAGCTGCATTCTCCACGTCAATGGTGCTGTCGCACTTCTTGGTCATCTCTATGGACATTAGGTGACAATGCTAGGCTATTGTTTGGTTGACCTTCATGTATCCCATTCTAGCTAAAGTTGGAAATTTAACTATCAAACAATAAACTGCAGTAATCAACCTTACTTTCTTCATGGTTGGTCATCTGAGAATGGCATCGTACATTGAAGGTTGATCAACCACCAAGAAATCTATAATTACCGTTACAGTGTTTTATCCATCTCTTATTATGACTGGTTGGGTAATAGAGGCCTTTACTGGTATCGGTTGGTTAGTGAACCCACATATCAATAAGGATAAGTGCAAGTCATCACTATTATACCTTATTTTCTAGAAGCTACTCCATTAGAGGATCTCTACTGCATTATCATTGTCAATTAAAATCCTATATACCCAATAGTTTTCCATGATGGCAAATACTACTATCGAGTCGTTTTCATTATCAGTGACTAGTTCATCGTTATCATCACCAAAGGTAACTTCTAGTTATCTTGGCGAACCCTTTTGTGTTACATACTGATCACCATAATGAACCATAAATGTGACTTTCTCTTAGATTTACTACTTGCCCAACTTTTATTGCCTTCAACGATAACATTGGTTGTGCCTATTACTAGGCATTTTCTCATAACTTTTTTAGCATCGTTTTGGTTGCTGATACAGTTTTTCACAATCTTTCTTGACAAATTGCTTAATTTATCTTTTCTGAATCAATGCCTCAATTGTATTTTTAAGTTAACGCAATTCTTTGTTGCATGTCCAATATCATCATGGAATTTATAATGCTTTTTAAGGTTTCTAAGACTTTTGTTTGCTCTCAAAGGCGGTGGCCATTCTACCAAGCCTTCCCTCAATATGGCATGTAAGATCTAAGTTTTGCTAGTATTAAGGGGTGTATAAGAGTCATATCTATTATATGGTAGTGTCCAATCTTTTTTTATGCCTACTTGTGTTTAGCTTGTCATGAACCAGGGTTTGCTTTCTGGGTGGGTATCCGTTTTACCTTTTTAGGGGAACTAATTAGCTTTTTTTATTGTTCGCCAAAAGTGATCTATTCGTTATTCTTGGTCAAGCCTTTTAAACTTGCAATTCACAATTTCTATATCATCAGCATCAGTATACCTTTTATTTTTTCTCATAGAGTTGATATAACTTTGTCAACTAGGCATCTGTCAAGGCATACTTCAAGTTTTATGGTGTACCCAAGAGATAAACACCTGGATGGCCCATTCATCATTCATGTTCTTGGCTTCTAGTGTGGCTACTTTGAAGTGCTTATCATACTCGTGAAGTATTTCATTTGGATTCTATTTGATAGCCATTAGACTAGCTGCTATCCTATTTGCCATTTGATAGCTACTAAAATAAGCAATAAACTGTCTACCTAGTTGATTGAAATTCATAATGGATCCTAGCTTCAAGGAGTACCACCAGTTATGGGTGGGTTTGTGAAGTGTCGTAGGAAATATTTAGCATTGAACAACTTCAGGGACTCTCGATGGTTGTGAAACGGCTAAAAATAATTTAAATAATCGACGAGATCTACCATGCTATCATAGGTGTTTGGTGAGAGCTTGATTTTCTTAAGGATAGGAACTTGTTGAACAACCAAGACAATGGGTTATGCTCAGTTTCTAGCCATTCACAGTTGTCTTTGTTTGGTTGCTTCAAGTACTTGATTTCTTGTCGGAGGGCTGCCACTTGGTTGGCCAGAATAGGGCTTGTGCTTAGCGATCAGCATCTTCTTACCTTCCTAGTTGATTATTAGTAGGAGTTGAATAAGAACTTTCCTGGATTTCGTCGCTTTTTTGGTTTGTTTGTTGATTTCTCATGCCTAGACTCTAGTGTTTGGTATTTAAACTATGATTTCTAATGTTGAAAAGACTAGACAATTGATTCTAGTGATCAGTTTATGCTTACAAAAATTAATTTGTTACTACTATTGTTGTATAATGGCTTGTTGGGTCACCAATTCTTACTGATTTTACTGCTGGATAAAGACTTGTTGGGCCACCATTTTGTTTGCCAATCTTGAAATTAGGCTAGGTAATAACCCTGTAGGTTAACTTGGGGCAAAGTGGGCATCACAAGCTATTGGGTTTATGGTATGCTTGTTTCTACTAGATTTATCAGTCTATTATTGGAGGGTTGATGGTGGATGTGTTTGAAATATTTGTTCCAGCAATGGTGACTTTCACAGATGATGAGCTTCTAGAAATATGGGCAGTCAAGTTGGGTGCTAGGATTTGTTTTTGTGGTGGTAAAGGAGAGAGAGAGAGGCTAGTAGATTCTAAAAGTTATTCAATGATTAAAACGAAGCACTAGATGGGAAAAGAGTTTGAAAATAAGGAAAGGCATAGGGGAATATGGGTGAGATAGGCATTATTATCATAGCTACAAAGGAGAGACCTGTTGCCATCGTAAGATTTAGAGTTACAAGTTTGGGCAAAAAGCTGACATGCGGTTGGCTTACCACAAAGGTGATTTAGGTGAGAAAGATAGATTCGGTTGTCTGTGATGCCATGATGTTTGAGGATTACTATGTTTTTAGCTGGGAACGAGCATTCCCACAGGTGACACCAATTGTTGATACAATAATTAGTGGTGACATGTGGAAGGCCAACAGACACTTAGTTGATGAAGCTGCAAGACAAGGAAGGTTAGCAGACATTGAAGTAGGTACTATGAAATGCATTTTGATGCTTAAGTCAATAAGATAAGCAAGCAGAGGAAAAAAGTCAGAAGTGTGTGGGTTGTGTAAGACTTTCCTCTAAGTAGACCATTGCAGCTTTTTATAGTAGCTTGCTAAGAATTCATCATTATCTAAAACTCTATGAAGATAAAGTTTACCATTGACTGGATCTCCTTGGATAAAGATGAAGATTGATAACATCCTAGAGTATTATCATAAGAGGTTATTATCTCTTATCTAGTAGGTTTAACAAAAAGAAATAAAAGAAAGCAAAGTTTTCAATGCATTTATATTTGTTCCATGCATTAGTGGTCTATTAAGTTGATTACCATGCATTTTTATATGTTAATTACTTGTTTGATGCATTTTCCAATAAGATAAGGTGGAAAAATTTATGACTTTAAGGCTTTATCCTTATGAGATTAAGTGAGCTAAAATTTTAGTTCAGGTGGCCATCCTGGAGACAATCTAATTTTATAGCAAATATTTGCTTTCAAAAACCTCTCAAGTTGTGTGAAGTTTAGTCTAATTAATGGACCAACTTATACACATCTTTCATTCTTCTTTATGCTTCAAAAAACCTTGCAAAAATTAAATCAATTCATGGTTGGAAGCTAATAATTTTAGGTAATAAAAACCATGGTTTAAACGCTTTAGCTTGGATTCTTGGATTTTTATTAAGACTTTAAAGCTTTTTGAAACCTTGTGTTGGTTTTAGTTAATTTTTTGTTTTAAAAGTGGCTTGACTTTTTTTTGGTGTGATTGCTATGACTTTTTTCAAATGGACATTTGAATGTCCAAGTAAAGTCCTATATGACCTTGTTGGATGTTTCATCGTGGCCTTAGATAAGGTATTCGAATGGCCTTGTAAGGCTATTTGAGCCTTTCTTTAGGCTCATTTGCTCTTTTATGTTATGGCTTTTATTTAGCCATTGTTTTATGCTTTTTGCTTGAGTCCTTTTAAAACTTTCAATGCTAGACCTTAAGACCCTTGGGTTGTTATTCAATTGCCACTTTTGGCCGCCCTTATATAGCCTTAGCCTAAGATAAGCTAAAATGTCTAGTCCCCTACTACTATTGATGGTTTTACATTCTAGCCTCTATTCGGCCATTCTTTTAGGTCACTAATAGAAATAACTTTTCTTCCATGAACTCCATGTTTAAAGCCCATTAAGCTAGCTTTCAAAGGCCATAGGCCTTGCATTTTTAGATTACATTAGATCATAAACAACTAAAGTTTCATTATGACCTTTGTTGTCATCTAAACTCCTTTGCAGATAAGTTTGATTATGGCCATTAAAGTTTCATTACAACCTTGGTTGTCTTCTGTCACTCTTTTGCAGATAAGCTTGATTGTGGCCATTTGTTTGGCTAACAATTGAATTTGTTTTAAACCCATAAGCTTCAGAATCAAAGCTCATTAAGTTAGCCTTCAAATGGCATAGGTTTCACATTTTTCAAAGGTTAGTTACACAAAATAAGTCAAGGTTTCCTTTGATATTTGGGTCTCTAATAGCTAGCAACCAAGTCTAATTGTGGCCATTATTTAGCCCCTCATTTGAATTTATTTTTAGACCATAAGCTCTAAGATTAAAGCTTATTGAGTTAGCTTTCCAATGACAGGTCTTGCATTTTTTAGATTTCATTTAGACCCAAAACAAATTAAAATTCTATTACAAATGCAACAATCCCTATTTTAGCTTGCAGTAAGGTATTTAAATGCCTTGACATATCCTTCCAAAAACCATAATTTGTAGTCAACATTTAAGGGATTTGTATGCCTTAGATTAATGTTAATTTTGTTCATTTTAGAGCTATCCAAACATTTGCCACTATTACCATTTTACTATTGATCCATGGAAGAAAGCATTCGAATGCCTAATTCCTTTTCATACTTATCTTTGGTTTCAGTTTTAAAATGTGATTTAAAATTATTTTGATTTAATTTTTCAAAACTTATTTTAATTATTCTTTTATCTCATTTAAATCTCGTCTAATCAATTTGCTTTTTAAAAAGTCATTTTACATAGTTTTAAATCGTTTTTTAGGTTGGTTCAAACCATTTTTAAAACTCCATTTTAAAGCAACCCACACTCGGTTTTTAAACTTGCTTTAATTCTTAAGTTACTAATGGAGTCCCAGCTTGTCTTAAGTCTTATTCAATTACTCTTCTAAAATCTGAGACCTTTATAAGGTACATACCATCAATGTTTATCTTTTGAATTATTTGTAAGGGTAATAAGATTATTATGAAATTAACAATTCTAAGCATGATCGCTAAGCTATCAAGGAATATTTTAGGAACTTTTTACACAATAAGGTTAACATTCTAACTTTGTAAGGGTCACGTAAACATTAATGCAAAAGACTAAGTTTTATCGGGCTATTAGGGAAGTTAACAAATTCTTCGACGCAAATGTTTACATAAACATTATTAAATATAAGATAAAATGTTTTGTTTTTTTAAATATAAGGATCATATTTGTATTTATTTTTAGTCACATCCATAATTATTTGTTTAAGTCTTGTTGAATTTATATTTATGTATTCGTGGCAAAGGAGTTTAGAAGCATGTATAAATTCAAGTTTACATTCTGTTAAATGGATAAGGCATTGTTTTTTAGTTAAAATAATCCATGAATCCTTGAGTAGGTTACTAGAGAAGATTCCATCAATTAACATTAATAATAGAATACCTTCCTTAAAATTGGATGAGTTAAGTGATTTAAAAAAAATCCTATATATTGTCAGGTTTTTTTAGGGAGTATGGAAGATTCTTCCAATGATAAATTCTGATTCATTACTAAATAAAATTATTTAGCTTAAGAAAAAGAAGTTATTATTAAATAACGAAAATTAAAGTCAATCTTGATCAAGACTTAAGATACCATGCGATTAATAGGTACCAACTAATAGGCATTATAGGAGTTTTAATCTTTCCCAACACGTAACGAACTCCCGAATCTAATTATTTTCTCTAATTGAGAAGCAGACTTCAGAATTTATTTTTCAACACTTTAAAACCTTAGGAATTCATTTGTGATAGGTGATTAATCACACTTAGCCCAAAAAATTAATGGTGACTCTTTTCGCAACCATTTGGTAATGGCTAGCAAACCCACTATAATTTTCTAAGTCTAATAATATTCCCACCCTAGGTATGTTGCGACGGGCATTGGCTAACTTTGTTGGATTCGATTTTTATATTATTTTCTCTCGGTCTTCAAACTAAAATCAATTTATTGAGAAAAAAGGCAAAAATTTCATACTTACACCCTGGTCACGCATAATAAAGAAACAGTATTAATCTTTTTTCTCATTCAAAAAATTTTTATTTGAATTATTAGAACTTGGCTTCAAATTTGTTGTAGTTTAAAGTTCATTATTTTGTAAATTGTTAACATCATTCCTCTTGAAAAATGAGTCTATAAGCATAATTTAACTTCTAATTGGAAAAATTAATGCATCAATCTTTACACTCGAGCTTAAAATTTAGTAAATATAAATGCTCAAACCAGCAAATAAATCACTCAAAAATCAAACCAAAACAAAAGTCTCATTCACATCAAAGATAGGCTGAATTTTAGTGATCCATGAACTAATCTAATCATTCTTGATGTTCTGTCTCTTATAATCTGAAGTAGTCCTTGTCCAGACTATTAATTTTTCTAATTTCAAAGAGAATTAAACCATAACCATTAATCATCATATTCAAATTTTTTGAAGAAGTATTTTTTTATTAATAAATCTTAGTGGGTTCACTCCAGAATACCAAAGATTAGGATATATATTTATTAGATAATCGAAGTGCAATTTTATAATTTTTGTCTTGCACTATGTTTAATTTTATACTTGATTAAACTTCTAAATTGGTTTTTAACTTAACAAAAAATTATATAAAAATAACAATTAGAAATTTATATCTAACAATATTGAAAAAGCAAAATTATATATTCCTTTTAATTTATCTAAATTTATGTAAAATTATATTTTATAAGAAAATTTAAAAAGCCCGGTCGTTCCTATCCTTACATATCTATACATTGACATTAAAAGAAATTCCTTATAGGAGTAGCTACTTGATGAATGTTAAGTTTTTTTTTTCCCTTGACATCTATTATAATGCAATTTTTTGAATTTTTATTTTTATTTTTATTTTTTGATGTATTTAAAAGGTTAATCTAATATTGTTTTGGCTTGTGGGTTAATTTGCTATCTATACTCGACTCGCTCACAAAAATGCTAAAAAGTATACAAACTTGCTTGCAAGCTTTTTTCCTAAGTTTTAGTTCTTTTTAGCCATAGTTTTT
>JAQSVH010065614.1:0-33577 GCA_029448705.1 Adansonia digitata | reverse complement strand
GTTGAGGCATTGTATCGATACATGAGAACCATGTATCGATACATTCAAGTAAAATTGTGAAATTTCTCATATCTTTTGCCCCCGGATACCTTGGACTACATCATTTGATGTCACATCTTTGTATTTACCTTTGATATGATCCCTAGGTCTTCTTGACATCCTCAAAATAGCTGTCTCCCGGCGATCATTGCCCCCTCTTACGTCCATGCTCCAGATTACTAAAAATTAGCCCGGACAAAATAAGGTGTCTATAGCTGTCAATCTTGACAATGTAAAAAAATATTATGCCCAGAAAGTGGTTTCATCAAAAAAGTATAAAAAATGAAAAATAAAAAAATTACTGGAAAAACCTAAAAGGGCATCTAATCCAAGGTGATAAAAAGCGAAGGCTTCAAGTTGAAAACATTAAAAGGGCAGCTGGAGCATTTGGTAAAGAATAAACAAAGCACAATGGGCCAAAAAGTTAAGGTTAGAAAAGAAAGACATGGTGTGGACAAAAACATTCTCTACGAATGGATTTTTACAAGAGCAAACATCCAATTTAAAAGAAATCTTTAACAAACTGATTAAAAGATTCTATTATCTAGGCAGTATCCAAATTTCCTTTGTAACTCATGTTTCTATTATTTTTATTGAAAAGCCATTATTGTATCTTCTCCCTATATTATATCATTTCTATTGGAATGCAAATATATGTTTCACCCATACCTTCGTTAGATTTCTTTTTAACTATGCTAGCATTTCTCTTAAATGATGATTAACAATGTAAGGAAATGGAAAATAAAAATACCAAAGTGATTTCTTTAGATTACTTTGGAATTAGGTCAAAACATTACTAGGACCTTGGTTAATATTTCAAACTTTTGGACATGCTAGGAAAAGTTAGGGTGGACAGATGATAATTTCAAACATTTGGGATACATGGTTAAAGAACATCCTAAAAAGGAAGACAAGTCTTTTTAGATGATTTCTTGGAAAAAAATTCAAAGATCTGGTCCTTCAACTATTGGGATATCATCACTCTTATTAGTTTGTTTCGACTATTGATGGGAGATTTTAGAAACCACATATTTCCCATCATGCTCTTCTTCAGCCCCTAGATGCTACTGATGCATTGCTTCATTTGATTTTATGGCTATGGGCACTCTCTTAAGCTTTCCCCTCATTAAGAGAAAACTGAGTGTTATAAAATTTTCTAAAAGATACCTTCAACTATAAAAATAGAGGCAAGTGTATTTTGTCTACAATAATTTCCAAAGATGCCTTCGACTATAAGTTCAAGCACTAGCTCCTTTTCCCAAAAAGAAAAAAATCTTTTCATTTTCTAAAAAGACTTTTGACTCTAAAAAGAGGCATAGGTTCACCTCATAATTGTGAAAAAGAAATATCTATCACATTTAAAAAAAACTCAATTTTAAATTTATGCTGAATTAGAGTTATCTATAATGAAACTCATAAATCAAAAAATATAATCATAAAAATGAATTATATACATTTCGCATGCATTACATTTTATAATTTATAAATTAAAAATTGTGCATGATATTGGAAAATCTATTTAATATGCAGACTTCTTTAAAATTGAAAGATAAGTTTCACATCTTTTCAAATAACTCAAACATTAGACTTAGATTTCGCCATGGTCACTCTTAGTTAGTTTGTATGATTTCATCCCAGCCACTTTTTTTTCAACTTAGGTTTTACCCTAGTCACTAAAATTGGTTTTTAAGGTTTCATTTTGACCAACCTCTTTTCGATTTAGGCTCTAACCTGGTCAACCAAAGTTGGTTCATATGCTTTCGTCTTGGCCAATCCCTTTTCAATTTAGGTTTTTCCTTGGTTATCTTTAGTTGGTTCATATGGTTTTATCCTGGCCAACCTTTTTTTGACTTTGGTTTCAACCTAGTCACCTTTAATTGTTTCATATGGTTTCATCTTGATCGACCTCTTTTTTACTTAGGTTTTGCCTTGGTCCCCCAAAATTTTTCATTTCGACCAACTCTTTTTTACTTAATGTCACCTTGATTACCCAAAATGGCTCATATGGTTTTGTCTCAGCCAACCCCTTTTCGACTTAAATTTTACCCTAGCTACCCATAGCTGGTTCTTATGGTTTCATCTTGGCCAACCTATTTTCGACTTAAGTTCAACTCTAGTCACCCATTGTTAGTTCATATGGTTTTGCCTGGCCAACCCCTTTTCAACCTACGTATCACCCTACTTATCCAAAGTTAGTTTATTTAGTTTTATGCTAGCTAACCCTTTTTCAACTTAGATTTTACCCTTGTCATCTTTCGTTGGTTCATATGGTTTTATCTCAGTTAACCCTTTTTTAACTTAGATTTCACCCTGGTCACCCTTATTGGTTCATATGGTTTTATCTCAGCCAATTCCTTTTTTACTTAAGTTTCGCCCTGGTCACCCAAAGTTGGTTTGTGTGGTTTCATCCTGGCTAACCCCTTATTGACTTTGGTTTCATCTTGGTCACCTTTTATTGGTTTGCATGGTTTATCCTATCTAACCCATCTTCAACTTGAGTTTCACCTTAGTGAACCAAAGTTGGTTCAGACGGTTACATCCTAGCCAACCGCTTTTTGACTTAGGTTTTGCCTTGGTCACCAATGTTGGTCATATAGTTTCATTTTAACCAACCCTTTTTAGACATAGGTTTTGCCTTAGTCATAAAAAGTTGGTTCGTATGGTTTCATCCCGACCAACCTTTTTTTGACTTAGGTTTCACCCTGGTCAACCTTAGTTGGTTCATATGGTTTTATCACGATCAACTCCTTTTAAACTTTGGTTTCACCTTCGTCTAGTACCCACCTTAATCTATATTTTGCCTTTGGCTATTTTATTCAGTTTTAATGTATATATATATATATATATTTTAGTTTTGTTTTTCAAAATCTTCCAGCCCAAATAAAATCCTATCTATTTGGTCTTTATTTTATTCATGATGTTCAGCAACAAGCAAAAAAAGAGAGCTATAGACATCTAATTTCGTCCAAGCTCTTTTTTTACAGTCTTAAATATTCAAGAATAAGAATCTAATGGATGCCTCTAGTAGAGGTTGATATTTTTTACGTAAATTAAGGATTTTCAAGATTGATTTAGTGATATTTAAAGGGCCCTATATGCACATGACAGAAAAAGTGCAGTTTTAAGGGCCAATCTCGAATCAAAAAGATGAATATTTAGGAGAAAAATCAATTTTTAAGTATTTTTTTATCAAATTTTGGAAATTCATTTTGAAGATGATATCACAATCAAATTCCCATTTTTAGGTTTTTTGTTTAGATTTTTTGTAAAATATGGAAAGTTGACCATCACATAATTTTATCGATAATCATGTAATATTTATACCGATCTGCACTCAAAAAAATCAAAAATATTCAAAAAAATCCAAATTGGCATTTTGTACCATGAGGTATCAAGTTCTCAAATTTACTAATTAATTTTGATTTTTTTATTGTGCCCTGAACTCTTACTCGTGAAATTCAAGTTTTTATCTTTACTATTTCTATAAATTATGAGTAAAATATTAAATTCAACTCATTCTCCTCAAAATTAGAATTATTTTTGAAATTTTTCTTATTTTTAATAAACGAGGTTTTTTACTCTGTAAATTTTTTTGTGCAATGTTTTAAATTTAAAATTTTTAAAATACATTAAATATTTTTATTAAATTCAAGTTAAATTGGTTTTTAAAACTCTAATTTATTTTATGAGTTTTATCGATTTTCCTCTATAAGGATTCTTTGTAAAACTTTACAAGTTTGGAACTTCTAATCAAGATTTTCTCATTATTGTGATCTTAGTTTTTTTTTTTTCATTTACAATTTTTTTTTTTACTTTTATTAATCTTAATTTATCTTTTAATTTTAATTTTGAATTTTTACAAGCTAGTTTCATGGAAACTATTTTAGTTGGATTTTAATTTTCCCTTAACCAATTTAACCTGATTTTAACTATCCAATAACTTGATTTTATCTTAATTATCATCAAAATGATGAGTCATATGTGATGATTAAGCTAACAGTTCATCATAATTTAACGCACTCTCATCTCTAATTATAGTTATCAAGAAAAACTAAATAAAAATCATTTTAATTTTTGGCTAAAAGGATTTTTTTATCCCCTTGGCCAAACCTCGCCCTTGTAAATAGGGGGAGGATAGTTCATTTGAGGGCAATTCATTTTTTGAGAAAAAAACACTAAAAACACTGAGTATTTTAAATTTTTAAAACTTTCTAAGATATATTTTCTTCCAAAATCTTTAGTTTTTGTTCATTTCATTCTTTTTTCTTCCTTTTAGTGAGCCAAAATCATGCTTAAGCTGATGAATTTTAATTCATGTTGAAAGGTTATGAACTATTTTGTTCGATTTAATTGTTATGTTTGATTTTTATTAATAATATTTTAAGTTTGATCATGAAATATGTTGTTTGTTAATATGATATTGATTGTGTGATATGATTTTGATTTTGTTATATATAATGTTCATGTTGATACTATTTTACTTAGTATTTTCTAGTCCATATGTTGGAAAAACATGTATATATACTTACTTTTCTTGATTTCTCACATGATGATGCTAACTAGTGCTTCATAAAGCTAGGATATATGATTATTGAGTTAGAAAATTTTTGTTTGGTGGCTTATTTGATATTAACCGAACCTAATGTATGTGTATAAGATAATTTTTTTGATATTTATGGGCTATTTGGTAAATATGAAATTTATAGGACTAAATTGTAAAAAAAAAGTTTTGTTTCAAGGCCTATCATGCTTGGCTGAACCACTTGTAGACCTTTAAGAGCGTCTTTCATTTTATATATTAGCAAGTTCGAATGTGATTCATATAAAAAAGTTTTTGGGGCTTATTTATAATTTCAAAAAGTTTAGGGGTTTATTTGTAAATATTGAAAAATTTGTTCCAAGGCCAAAAGTAAATGGTCGAACCTTTCTTGTAATTTGTAGATGTGATTTTTTGTGTTGATTTTGTTAAATTTAATTTTTACTTTTGTGTTTTAATTATGTAGGGACCAATTTGCAAATTTAGAAAAGTTTAGGGACCATTAGGAAAACTTACCATTTTAGGTCAAAATGGTCATTTTTAACATTATAATTCCCTGTTTAGGGTATTTTGATTATTTTTAACATTCATCCAGTCTTTCAGGGTTGTAAAGTATTAATAAACTTTTGTATTCTTTTGATTCTCCGAGAGGGTATGAAATGTAATTTTGAAAAAGTTTAGGGGCTTAATTAAAATTTTTGCATTTTAGGTCACCTTAATATCCAAATTACCTATTTAAGGTAAAAAGGTCATTTTCTACCATTTTTGTGTCCTTTAGGGTCTCTTGGATGCTTTCAAGTTGAAGGTAGTTTCTAAAGGAATTTCTGTAGTTTCTTTTAAAACCAAGTCCAATGAAGTCATCAAGATGCCTTTATGCCAAAGATGTGTCTTTTAGGATGAGTTCATAGTTTTGTGATTATTTTTGGGTCCTTTAGATACTTTCATGTTGAAGGTATACTCTAAGGGCATTTTGCTAATTTTGCATTATAACCAAGTCCTATGTGATTACTCAAATACTTTCATGTCATAGTATACATTATGAATAGGTTCTTTATTTTAGACTGCTTTCGAGTCTTTGAAGGTTATCGAGATACTTCTATATCGAAGGTATACCCTAGGGGCTTTTTAATAATTTGGCATTAATACTATGTCCTTTAGAGTTACAAGGATATTTTCAAGTCAAAGGTACTTTAAAGGACATTTTGGTCTCATCTATCAAATTTGAGTTCTAAGAATTGAGTTTTAGAATTTTTCATTTAAATCGGGTCTTAGGATAGTTTTTCTATTAATATTCTCAGTAAAATCAAAATTTTCAGAAAATTAAAGCAATGTCTCCGAGTTAAAATAATACATGAGATTTCTCTCAGAATGTGAGAGAGGTTCTACAAATTATTTTAATAATGAGATACTCTTTTTCAACATGAAAATCGAGATTTTTCAA
This sequence comes from Adansonia digitata, assembly GCA_029448705.1. Classification (NCBI taxonomy): domain Eukaryota; kingdom Viridiplantae; phylum Streptophyta; class Magnoliopsida; order Malvales; family Malvaceae; genus Adansonia; species Adansonia digitata. The sequence continues at coordinate 27,560 of JAQSVH010065614.1, read as the reverse complement.
ATTTTATGAAGCAAAACTTCTCATATTTCTTCGATCCTCCAGTGGGGTACATGAGCTACTTTGATTTTGAAATAAAACCTTACATGTTCCTCCAATCTTTCAATTGGGTGTGGAAGATGTCTTCACCTTTTGTGTTCCTTTGGCTCTATGGTGGGGTGTGAAAGATAATTTAATCTTCAAAAAAATTAAAAACCTGATTTCATACAGAATAATAAATTTAGAATATTATCTTAATACATAGGAATTATAGTTATATATATCAGATAATGGAACCGAATAAAAAACAAAACTTAAGATAACATATAATTAATAAGGTATCAATTTTCAAGCGTCATGAAAGAGGTCAATCCTTACTCATGATTATAATCGACTTCCAAGCCCTTTCATGCAATTTATGATATTATCACAGATCTCGAAATTTATTTTTTGGGTTTCATAACCCTTGAAATACTAATTTCGACAAGTGATCAATCCTACATGGCCGAAATAGATTGGTGGTGACTCAAATTAAATTATCATTTCATAATGACTATTTAAGGTTAAGTGGAGTGAGTAACTCACCTTGAAAATGCAATCCCAAAGACTAGAAAATATTAATAATGATATGGCCCTTAGGAATATCAAAATATAAAATAGTGATATATTAATAAATAGAGGACCAAGAACCTCTTAAGTCCAATTTAGGCAAGATTCAGGTCTCGACCATGTTGCAAAACTATTCGCTTGTTTCTATTGGTTTTTTCTGCTGCTAGAGGCCTATGAAAAGTTATTCTTTTGAATATTGATATTGCATTTTGATTGTCTAAATATAAAATATAATATCTATAATTTGATATTTATGAAATTATTTGTCATCTAATGTTAGAAAGTAGAGACTAATAACAGCTGAAGTGGTATTACTACATTATTCGTCAATCGCCACCTCATTTGACATAGTATTATAAATTTTGAAAATTAAAAAAATGATAATATAATTTTTTTTGTCATTTAACTTTTTGTTGATCACCTAACTATGAAAACATTATAATTTGGTTCAACATTTGTAAAATTATTAATGTTTCGATCTACATCATTAATGACTCACTATCAATGAGGCTATATAACTATTTAATCAGCAACATTTAAAAATTTAATATGATTAATTATTTTATTATTTTTGTTATTTATATTTCTTTTAATATATTATTGCGTGTAATTAATATTATTAAATGCTGAGGTTACTAACTATGTCATATTTAATTTAGATTTATTTCTTGATTTGGCTGATGTAATCCATGAAAAATACTTCTTGAATTTATATGATGAGTTAGGTGATGACAAATATGTGAAGTAAAATTATTTTAAATTTTGTTTTAAAGGTATTTTACAATAAAATAAAAGTTTATAGTTTTGATTTCATATAATAAATATATCGAATGCTTATTTCAATTATTTTTATAAAATTTGAGGGCTTGTGTTTAAGTATTATTCCAAATATATCAATATAAATAATAAAATAATTTATTATATTAAATTTTACGTACATTGATGATCAAACAATTATAAACTCACTTGGACTATAAGAAATTGACAATAACGAAACATAAATATATTTCACAATTATTGATGATTAAATTATGAAAATTTTAAACTTAAGTGATCAAAATAGAAATTCAAAAAGATTAAATCATTAAAACTATAATTTGTTTTTTCAATTTTATTTTTTTTCAAAATTAATAATGTTAGTGATGAATAACTAATGTGACATTTAAATGGAAAAGATCATATTGTACCTTTTCATGAATGTATAATTAATAAAAATAATCAGCTAAAAAACTGAATAAGTAAACATGCTATTTAAAAATTTAAGTGGAGAATGTATCTACAGAAGGAGAAAAATTTTAACCAAGCATAAATTGCCACATGTGAATTCAAATTTCTTTTAAATAAGAAATTATCAATTAAATTCTGCATCACCATGTGCAATCAATGACATTATATGTGATGACATCATAAATATATATTTATCTCTAATTAAATTAAAATTAATTTAAAGATCAATAAAAGAGTTTTATCTCTAATTAAATTAAAATTAATTTAAAGATAAATAAAAGAGTTTTACCTCTAATTAGATTAAATTAATTATGAGATAAATAAAGAGGTTTATCCCTAATTAAATTAAAATTAATTTAAAGATAAATAAAAGAGTTTTACTTCTAATTATATTAAATTAATTATGAAATAAATAAAGAGCTTTATCCCCAATTAAATTAAATTATTTAAGGGATAGTTCATCAAGTTAAGTTCTTTAAAAGAAGTTATATTCTTTAAAAACTCTTTTCATCGGCACTATAAAAAAAGGGTCTCCACCAAAGCCATTCAACACAATTCACAAGCCTAAAGAAAAGAAACAAGTTTTGAAGATTCAGGTTCTTTCAAGGTCTCAAGAATGCGAAGAACACTATTCTCATTTTTGAAGAAGTTACTTTCCAATCCTATTCCGGTGATAGAAAAGAGGTAGATTCCGGTTATCAAGCTTAAGTCTAAAAGACCCTTAAAGTAGACCTTATCAATTCAAGATTAAGTTTAAAAACCCTTAAATCAAAGTTTTTGCTGAAGAAAAAAATCAAAGGATTTTTTATTAAAGAATATCCATAGATTGTAACTTAAAGTTTGATAAATAAAATTTTTATTTGTCTCCAAATTTTTTGTATCATTTTTAACACAAAATTTATATGTATAAATTTCTGGCACGTCTGGTAAAACCATCTCTGCCTTTCATCTTTTTTCTTTTCCTAAGAAGAACCTTGTCAACAAACCAACTCTTCAATCTGCTCGAACTGATCTTGCAGTCTACCCCGCTTCATCAACAAGCATTGATATCCCCTGCTCATACCTACGACACTACGGCAAAGATCAAATCTCTTTTTGAACTTTATGATCAAACTTCTCTAGTGCTTAGGCAAAATCCACTCTTTGAGACTTCTTTAATTCAAAACTTAGAATAAGTTCCCACTAAACAACTTGATTTTGGATTAAGTCCAAATCACCAAAAATCATTTAAAGAGTAAGATAACTATTGAGGCAGTAGCTTCATATCACCATCTCCTCCAAAATCAAGCTTTAGAGTAATGAATGTCATGATAACTAGCACCACATCATTGGAACAACAAATTGCATTTCTGGGAAAGTCTATCTAGATTCTTGCAATAAGTATCAAAGAAAAAGATGACTAGATTGCCTTCTTGATGAATAAGATGGCTACTTTCACTGAAAAATCAATGGCCTTAGGTGAAAATAGCCAATCAAATCTTTACAATGATGCTAAGAACTCTAACATTGACAATGTTATAAAGTCAGAGCAAAAGATTAGTGAAGTGGTCACAATAAGTCAACTCAAATTTCTTATCAAATAAGCTATTAAGGATCAAATTGACAGTGTCAGTCAACCTTTATACTCTTTAATGATTTGATTTTTTGAAGATGTCTAAAAATTACCAACCGTTTAAGTTTTAGTAGTTTGATGGAAAAAGAAATCCAAGCTAACATGTTGCATATTTCGTGGAGACTTGTAATAATGTTGAACCTATGGAGATCTTATGGTAAACAATTTGTCTAATCTTTGAAGGGTAATGCTTTTGATTGGTATACCATTCTTGAGCCTAGAATGATTGATAAACAGAAACAACTTAAGCAAGAATTTCTTAATCAGTTTTATAGTGCCCATTGCATCATCAGTATGATTGAGCTCACTAGCTCACACTAATGGAATGATGAACTAGTAATTGATTACATCCATAGATGGAGGAATTTAAGCCTTAACTACAAAGAAAGATTGTTTGAGTCCTCTACCCTTGACATGTGTATACAAGGCACGAATTAGGGCTTGCTCTATATTCAAAGGATCAAACCTAAGACCTTTAAAGAGCTAGCTACTTATGCTCATGACATGGAGCTAAGTATATCATATTCTAGAAATGAAAACCTTTCATGCAAAATCCAAAAAGGGTAAGGAAAAGCAAAATAGCAAAAAAAGAAGGAAAACCTTTACTAATGAAGAAGAAAGCAAACAATCCATGGCTATGAATACCAAGCCTCTTAAGATCTCTCCTAGGTTAAAACAAGCTTAAAAAGCAAATCCTACACCTACCAAAGATAAAAGCAATGCTAAAGTCACCTTGAAGGAAAGGCAAGAAAAAAGTACCTTTTCCCTTATTCTAATATTGCTAGCATATTAGAAGAATTGTTGAAAACTAAGCTAATTCAATTACCGGAGGTTAAATGGCCTAAAGAGTCTAATATAGTTGATAATCTTAACTATGGCAAATATCATCGACTAGTTAACCACCCCTTGGAAAAGTGCTTTGTCTTAAAAGATAAAATCATGACACTTTATAAAGAAAGGAAAATTGAATTTAAGGAAAAAATTATGTCAATGAACAAGGCCTCAATCACTATGGTTCTTTATTCTAATTTCTTGGATAAAACCATAAAGTTTGGCTCTTTTGATCCCATTAAACTCCCTTCGAACATAAGTATAATGATGGATCTCCAATTGAATGGAGGCAACCATCAATTGTAGGAAGCAAATGAAGATGATGATGGCTAGACATTAGTCTATGTCAAAAAAGTAGAAAGCAAAATCCTTCAAAGCCTATGAAGGTCTTCATAAGTGCTAAGATGATCGAATAGCAATCTAAAACTCATAAGTCTAAAATGTTCATGATAAAAACAGGGTACTCTAAGCGTCAAAATTTGACTTAGAAAATGTCAAGAGGACTAATCACTTTAAATGAATACATGCCAATCCCAATTTAGAAATAAAGATTTGCTTCCCATGACTTGTTATAATATTAATGGTAACGAAGAATTTGAAAATGAAGATAACATGGATACAATCATAATTAAAGCTAGGGATCATTCTTGTGGCTCGAACATTAGCTTTTCTAATGAAGATATAATGTTAAGATCCACTCCTCATAATCGACCATTGTTCATTGTAGGATTTGTTTACGAAAAAAAATTAATAAGATTTTGGTGGACAATGGTTCACAGTTAATATACTCGCTTTAAAGATAATGAAGGAATTGAGAGTTCCTTCAGATTAAACGTTACAAAGTTGCTCGATGATCTAGGGATCTAATTAAAGAGGCAAAGAGTTCTTGGAAAGCTTAGACTTTGACTTTCATTGGAGATATAGAGTCCCATCCAGTTTTTCATGTGATTGATGCCAAAACAACATAAAAAATGCTATTATGATGATCATGGATACATAAAAATGGTATGGTCCCCTCCGCTCTTAATTAGTGCTTTAAACACTGCAAATATGGTTAAGTTAGCCATTTATGCCTGATCGTATACCCTTTACGTCAGCCAAAGCTCATTTTGTAAATATTAATTTTTATGTAGAAGGCACTTTCATTGAAGAAGTAATGTCTACTCCTGTGAAAGAATTGAAACAAAATAAAAGGGACTCTATTCTTTCCATTAGCAAAGATAAAACTAGTCAAGGTTTAAAAAATTTGACTCTTCCCCTTATCAACTTGGAAGAATTAACAATTCTTAAACCCATTTTGAAAGGTTATCAAGCCAGGAGAGTAACTTCTCTTCAAACATCAAGATCTTCTTCCCATTGAGCTAAAGGTTTTGATCTTAATACCTATAGACTACTTGTTAAAGTTGGATATAAGCAAGAGGATGTTGTAAAATTGGCAAAAATAAAACATAGCAATGGAAAGTTACAAAGTCCAATAAAGGTTTCTCAAGTTTAGCAAAAGAAAGTTGATCATGCCAAAATTGATCCTGTCAAAACATTAAAATTAAATATTCATAAATAAACTTTAAGATATATAAATGTGGAGGAAATTCCTAAGGAGCAAGAAGATTCAATAGAGTATTGAGACCTTTAGTGTTTTGTCATTTAAGAACATACTTAATAGGTCTCAATGTTTGACCATTTGAGCATTCAATCACCTCGAAAGTTAATGTTTGAGTGGATAGGCCAAAATTTTACAAAACTTCTATAAGTGAGTTGATACCCATTCAAGCAACGCTTAGAAATCCAAACTCTAAAAATAAAAACCATAGTCCAAAAAGAAAAACCTTAAGCTTTATAGAATCGAGGGATTTTCATAGCAAAATTTTTTCTCGAATGAAAGGCAAAGCGAGTGAAAAATAACTACTGGTGAAATCTTGAAGGCTAAAAGCATATAATGGTGATAACTAAGCAGGTTTCATCTTTAAAAAAAGAAAAGCTTGAAAAAATGGAAATTGTTGCTTCGCATCATGTATCCATAAAGGAAGCTAAAAAGAACCATAAGAAGAAAATATTCAGGAAGCCCTTCATCATTTGAAGAAGGAAATCAAGCTACCAATGATTTGCTAAAAGAAGTTAAAATTAGTACTAATGAAGATCCACGTCCAATCTTTATCAATGCTTGTTTGTCTCTAAAAGAAGAAAAAACTTATCTTGACTTTTTGATTGAATATCAAGATGTCTTTACTTGAACCTAAAAAGAAATGCTAGCACTTGATCTAAAAGTAGCTGTGCATTATTTAGGTGTTAAAAGACTATCAAACCTATCAAACAAACTCAATGACATTTTCATCCAAACTTGATTCCTCAAATTAAAGCTGAAATAAACAAACTTATTGAAGCTGGCTTTATTAGAGAAGTTATGTACCCTGCTTGGATCTCAAACATTATCCCAGTAAGAAAAAAAATACTCAATTCCAAACTTTTATGGACTTTCAGGATTTAAACAATGCTTGTTCGAAAGATGATTTCATTTTCCTTCTAATTGAGATAATGGTGGATGCTATAACTGGTCATGAGGCTTTATCTTTCATAAATGGGTCATCTGGTTATAATCAGATTCGCATGGCTTCAAAGGATAAAGAACTTCTATATTTGGAACTCCAAAAGGAATATATGTTTACAAAGTTATGCCTTTTGGGTTAAAAAAATACTAATGCTACGTATCAAAGAGCAATATAAAAGACTTTGATAATATGCTCACAAAAATGTTGACTGCTATATAGATAACTTGGTTGTGAAATAAAAAAAAGGTAGATCATCTTATTAATCTCTGTCAAATGTTTGAAAAATTATGCAAGTACTAATCAAAGATGAATCCACTAAATTGTGCTTTGGTGTGCCTTTAGTTAAGTTTCTAGGGTTCATCATCTGATATTGTAGAATTGAGATTGATCAGTCAAAGATAAATGCAATCATGAAAATGTTAGAACCACTTAATCTTCATGAGCTTAAAAGTTTGCAAGAAAAATTGCATATAGTCGATGCTTCATATTAAACTGGCAGGTCAATGTCATCCATTCAATCGAATGATGAAGAAAAATGTTCCTTTTGATTGTAACAAAGCTTGTAGTATTCCTTCTAAAAACATTAAGGCTTATTTGCTTTGACTGCTTATTTTAAAAGCACTTCCGCAAGGAAAACCTTTGATCCTTTATATTACTGCACAAAAACATTCTTCAGGAGCATTGTTGGAGTAAGAAAATGATGAAGGAAAAAAAATACACTACTATCTTAGTAGAACTCTTAATGGTGCTAAATTAAATTATTCTCCCATTGAAAAGGCTTGTTTGTCATTAATATTCACTATTAAAAAGTGAAGGGATTATTTGCAAGCTTACTCTCTTCATTTGATAACCCCAGTAGATCCTTTCAAGTATTTAATGTCCAAGGCTGTATTTAGTGGAAGATTGGCAAAATGGGCTCTCTTGCTACAAGAGTTTGATGGCACTTGTATTCCACAAAAAGCTATCAAGGGACAAGTACTTGTTGATTTTTTTGCAAACCTTCTATTTCAAATGATTGGGAATTCTTTGAATTTTTTTTTTGATGAGGATATTCTTTTTATCAAAATTCCCAGGCCGTGGGAATTGTTCTTTGATAGGGCTGCATAGCAAAAAGGAGTTAGAGTAGGTGTTGTCTTTGTTACTCCAGAAGGTGAAGTGTTGCCTTATTCATTCTCATTGAAAATTGGTCCAATAATATAGCAAAATACCAAGCTCTGATCATTGGACTAGATATAGCAATGGATATAAAAGTCACCTAACTTAAAATGTATAGAGATTCTAAAGTGGTTATCAACCAACTTTTTTCACTTTATGAAGTGAAGAAACTAGAGCTTTTGCTATATGTCAACTTTGTGAAGAAACTTTTGGAATAGCTTGATAACATGAACTTAAAGCATGTACTAACAAAAGAAAATAGGCAAGCAGATTCTCTAGCCAATTTGGCATCAACTCTTGCACTGCCAAGTGTTAAAGTAAAGGCTCCTTTATGTAAATGATGGGTATTTGTTGTCAGTTACTATATTTGGAAAAGACAATAAAGAATCCAATGTTGTGTCAGTTTATGAAATTGAGAAAAAAGATTGGAGACAATCGTTGGTCAATTATCTAGAGTATGGTAAAATTACCTAATGATCCAACGTATAAAGAAGAAATGAAACATCGAGCTCCTCAATTTATTTACTTGAAAGGTATGCTTTATCATCATTCTTCTGATGGAGTCTTTTTTTTATGTTTAGGAAAAGATGAAGCATTTAAAGCTTTATATGAAACTTATTCTAGAATTCATGGTGCATATTAATTTAGAGCTAAATTACACTTTTGAATCAAAAGGATAGGGTATTCTTGGCCTACAACGGTAAAAAATAGTCTGTGCCAATAAGTATCAAGCTTATCAATTTCATGCTAACTTCATCCATCAACATCTTGAGCCATTGCATCCAACAATCATATCTTGATCATTTGATGGTTAGGGACTTGACTTGGTAGGACCATTACCTAATAGTTGACGGGACATGTGTATATACTTGTAGCCACATATAACTTTTCAAAGTGGATAAAAGCAGCACCTTACAAAGAAATAAAGAAAGAAACTATTATAGCTTTCATTCATACTAATATCGTTTATTAGTATGGCATGCCATGATACATCATAGCTGATAATAGAAAGTGACATGAGCAAATTATTTGCACAACTTGACTTCAAGTAATATCATTCTTCAATGTACCATGCCCCAACAAATGGATTAGCAAAAGCTTTTAATAAGACTTAATGCAATCTTCTCAAAAAGTTGTTAACTGTACAAAGAAAGATTGGCATGAAAAGATGGGAAAAGCTTTGTGGGCTTATTGTACTACATATCACACATCAACTCAACATATTCCATATGAGCTTGTTTATGGTGTAGAAGCTATTCTACCACTTGAGTAACAAAATTTCATCATTAAGGACTGCAATCCAAGAAGATCTTGCTAGTGAAGATAATGTGTGCCTATGCTTAAAGGAATTAGAAGCCTTCGATGAGAAAAAGTTGGAAGCACAACAATGCTTGGATTGCTATCAAGCTTGATTATCTAATGCTTTTAATAAAAAAGTTAAGCCATGGTCATTTCAAGTTGAAAACTTAGTTCTTGTTGTGAAAAAAACCCATAAATACCACTCTTCTCATGGGTAACAAGTTCCTTTCAAAATGGGATGGACCATATATTGTTTGAGAACTCTATACTAATGGTGCATACAACATTATTGATCAAGATGGTGTCAATGTTGGACTAATCAATGGCAAGTTTTTAAAACGATACTATGTTTAAAACATAAGGCTCCTAAGCATGAGCTCAAATTGTCATAATGCTCTTTACCATAAACTAAACTACACATTTAAAAAAGTGGTTACTAAGTTAAAAATCCCTTTTAAGACAACTTATGCAAAAGTTAGAGCATAAAAAAATGAACTAAGTCATAACTTGATCATTTAAAGGTATATAGGCAGCTTGGTTTCATTGCCAAGTTCAACCAATAACAAAAAAATAAAAATTATGGTCTCACTCAAATGTTATTTTATATTTGAAATTATCATGATAATTTTTGTACACATCATGATTCAAGTTGTTCTTCTTACAAATTGAAGGCCCTTTGGAATTTGATTTGTAATCAAGATTTCACATAAGTGCTTTAGAAAGTTCAAATGATAGTTCACTAAGATGATAACTTTATTCCAAATTTTAGAAAAAAATTACAATTGTGGAGAAGCATTGAACAATCTTAAGCATTAAAGTTATGAAAAAAATATTAAAAAACAAGGCTTCCATTTGAAATTCTTCAAGTTTTTCTCAAGAGGCTTCTAACAAGTTTCTCAACAAATTTAAGCTTTTTACTTCATCCTCGCATTGGTTGGTACAAGTCTAGATAGTACTAATCTCCTCATAAATCTTTGAAGTGTCAACTCTCCTTCTTTCCAACATAGCTTCAGTTTTTTTAAGTGATGATTCAAGTTTCTGCTTGTTGAATTACAAAGAAATAAATTCTTGTTCTATGTTTGCCAAGTCTGACTGTAAAGTGTTGATGTCCTCAACAACTTTATGTTCAAGCAATATTGAATCCATAAGGTGAGCATCAAGTGCTTGGATTTTTTTAGTATGATCTTGGGATGACATGTGAGATGAAATTGACGATTCAAGATCATTAAACCTTTAGACTTGTCGAAAGTAATCTTCTACCATGCTTCACAATGATGATGAATTAACAGACTTAATTCCTTCTATTGCATTAAAAATCTTATGGACATCTTTAATAAACAAAAAAAAAAAGAAGCCCCAGTAATTTTTAGTTGAATGATTTCCTATAAAATGGTTGCAATCTTTAATTCACCATCGGATACAATTTTATCAGCGGTGAACTTAAAGAATTCTGAAGGTGCAAGTTGACTAGCTATGATGTGAAAGCTTATGGGAGTCTTTACAAAGTTGGAAGTGTTCTTGCTTGAGCAAGCATGTTTCGAGGTAGTGCTTAAAACATTGTTCTCAATCTCGGAAATAAGTTTTTTATCTCATCTGGGTTAGAAACTGAAGCTTCACTTTTGGCAAAGGATGTATTACCATGAGAGGATTCTTTGGGCTTGATTCATTTCCAATGTATATTATCATAATTGACTAAATCTTGAATGCTCACAAGATACTTTCTTTTGATAACCTTGTCTAGAACCTCTTGTACATCATTGACTAATGGAACTGATTGAAGAACTACTTTTGAAGTATTCACATGTTCCTCAAATCTATGGTGGTCAAAGCTTTGGCTTTCAAAGATTTTCTTTAACAATGTCCTCTAAAGTTTTTCTCTTATTTGGTGGGTTGTATGACTGTTCAAAATCAAAACATGAAAGAAATCCTCGAAGTATGGTTCATGAATTTTTATACAGCATTGTATATACCTTGCAGTGGCTTGATTATTAAGGTTTAGGGAATGAATAGGAAAGAGCAATCTGGATTTTGTATGAAAATGTAGATTCCATAATCTCCATAAATCCTCTGCAGATTTAGAACAGATTTCTTCCTTAAGAATTTTAAGAATATCTTGACAAAACCCAAATTGTCTTCCATATTGATGAAGATTGTAAGGTTCCGCAATAATGGTTTGATTGTATTGAGTGCACAAATAGCTTGAATGAACATTGATAAGGTAGCCATGCTCAATATTACTATGAGCCTCATTATCAATAATTACTTTATCTTTATTTTTGGGACATAAGTTAGCATTCCACACCATGCAGGTATGAATCAACTTTTGTGCCTGATGATCTTTAAAATATTTGGCTCTACCTTCTCCCAAAAAGTTAGTTATCAAAAGTCAACATGTATCATCTGGGTTTAGGAAAAGAATGCTGAAATAATGATTAAGCCATCCATAAACATAACGTATAGGAAAGCATGCATCTGAAGAGCCAACTTGAGTAGAATATGTAACTCGATTAAGTCCATGATAAATACTAACCAGCATTGGGATCACGAGATTAATAATTTTTCCAAACAACATCAAGCTTGCCATCTTAAATGTTTCTAGGCGGATAAACACAAAGTTTTACTTGGCAAAATAAATGCACAAATCCAACAAGAAAAGAATGTAGCTAAATAAGTGCTTGTTTTTGAATTTTCTCTAACTCCAAGTATGATGAATGGTTTATCTCCTGCTATTCTTCGATCTTGATGCTTCAAATTAATCCTAATAGGGTTGCCGTGTCTTATAAATGAGTAGATTTTCTTGTTTTTCAAGCAGGAGGCTTTAAATAACATGGTTTGCCATAAAATCAAAAGTTGATCCAATCTATAATAAAGATTTTATCTTCCTTGTTTTTCTTTCAAATGATATAATGCAATAAATAGATTTTCGCAACTTCTTAAAAGGAATATATTGTTGTTGTCAAATTTGATCAATTTAGCAGTGCATGGAATGACTTCATGGTAGAAAATACCATGATTTGGCAAACCACAGAACTTATGCAGTCCCATAATCAAATAAAACCTTCTCTGCTAGCTAGATGGAGTGTACTGGTGGTTAGGCACCAGGCTTCACAAAATGCATGGATAACATCCTTATTGCAATCATAAGTGTATAAAAATGCATAAACAACATCATATCTACTAGCTGATATCAATGTTCTATTGAAGTCTTATAGGATATTTGCAGTCCATTCCCAATACTTAGGCAAGTAAACGAAATTCTCCAAAAATTTTAAAAGAAGATCCCCAATTTGTTTTTTTGGCAATGATGCAGCTTTGTAGCATGTCAAACTTGATGGATTTATGGTTTTAACATGCACAGCAGAATCAATTATGTCAAACCTAACTGAATTTGTGGTCTTAATATGTGTATCAAAATTAGTCATGCCAAACCTAATTGGTTGTGGTCTTGACATAAAGATTTGATTACAAACATCGGGCCTTTAGGAAAGATTAAGAGTCATGGGAAAGTTCCATTAACCAATCATTCAAAGTGGGAGGAAAAATGAATAATGTCTAAGTTGATTTGCACCTACCAAGTATGGGCTTGTCAGTGATGAGGTGTACTCCTTTTTCAGTGTCTTCATCTTTCTTAGAAAGAATAATGAGATAATCTTTGTGATCTTTAAATTATACTATGGTGACCCTACAAGAAAAAAAGATCATCTTGTAGTGAATAGAGAATTAAAAAAAAATCTTTATTCAAAAGATAAATGTGATGTCAAATACAAAGCTTAGGATAGAAGTAAATGTGTTACCTTGATATATAACTAAATTCTCTAAGCTAACAATTTAAAAATAATAATAATTGTTAATCCATGACATAAACTTGATATATATGGTGGCCAGTAACAAAAACAAGAAAAATGTCAAGATTCATGCATAGATGATGACAAGTGAAGCATGGTGATCATTATAGGTGACAAGTGGAGTATAAAAGTCTTGAATACATGCATATGCCTGAGATTTCTATGCCCAAATTACAAGATTTAAGAAGAAAAGGAGAATGAATTGCAGCTAATCAAGGTAGAAAGAATTTTTACCTCGCTCTCGAAGATGTCATGATTTAGAGTGATGAAAAGATCGATAAGAGGTGTGTTGCTTTTATAGGCAGAATAAATCAAGTCTAAGGCAATGAAAGAGTGTTGAAACAAGCTAGAATTCATCTTAGAATGTATGAAGGAAAGTAAATCCTACTCAAACTCAACAAGTCGATTCTAATTAGACTCCAAGCAAATTCTATTGGCATAATTTGAAAGATCAAAAATTATTTTTTGATTGATAAAACAATATATATGGTTGATTTTTGGCATAGAAAATAATGTGCTAAATCAAAATTATTATGTTAAAACAATTAAAGCAGACAAATTTTATAAAGACAAGTAAATGTGCAAATAAATTTTGGCATCCAAAGCAACTTAAATTTCAAGACTTTCTCACTTGCTATACTAAAAAAAATTGTACATAACTAAGTCTTGATGGGGTAATAGAAGGAGAAAAATTTTGACCAAGCATAAACTGCCACATGTGAATTGAAATTTCTTTTAATTAAAAATTATCAATTAAATTCTACATCACCATATGCAATCGATGACATCATAAGTGATGACATCATAAATAGATATTTATCTCTAATTAAATTAAAATTAATTTAAAGATAAAGAAAAAAGTTTTATCTCTAATTAAATTAAATTTAATTAATTATGAGATAAAAAAGAATTTTAGCTTTAATTAAATTAAATTAAAAGATAATTCATCAAGATAAGAGTTTTTAAAGAATTTATATTATTTAAAACTCTCCTCATTGGCACTATAAAAAGGGGTTTTCACTAAAATTATTCAACACAATCCACAAGCCTAAAGAGAAGAAGCAGATTATAAGATTCAAATTCTCTCAAAGTCTTAAGAAGTTTTCTTTCCAAGAACACAAAAAATGCGAAGAACACTATTCTCATTCTTTAAAACATTGCTCTCTAATCCTATTATAATGGCAACAAGATAAATTCTGCTTGTCAAAATCAAGTCTAGAATACCTTTGAAATGGACCTCATCAATTCAAGACCAAGTCTAAAAACCCTCGGATCAAAGTTTTTGCTGAAGAAAATAATCAAAGGATTTCTTTATTGTAAACAATATCCAGAGATTGTAACTCAAAGTTTGATAAACAAAATTTTTATTTGTCTCCAAATTTTCTTTGTCATTTTCGACGCAAAATTTATATGTATAGTATCGTGCATGCAAAATATTGACGTTTTATTTGTTTCAGCTGAATAAAAATTTGATTTCGATCTTATTCATGGGGCTATAGTGAAACTTTTGTTTGATTCAAAATTGTAAACAGAATTGATGATTCTATTTTAGGGACTATTATCATTGAAGGCTAAATAGCCATTTAGTGTTTGCCTACTTGAATGGCTATTCAACCTAACATGCAATAGCAATTTTTTTGACTAACATGTCCTTGCCATGATTAATTACTCCAAAATTCAATTGGTTACATTTTTTTCAATTTCCTTGACATTTGCCAAACTTGCATCTTTTTCAAACAAACTCACAAGCATTAATGTACAAGTAAAAGAGAAACATGATTAAGAAATTTTCTGTAATAACCCATATCTAGATTCATCTATAGCTTTAATCTCTACTTTGATTCTGAACCAATTTTAGTTGGCCAATATCACTGATCTGATATGGCACGTGTAAAACTAGCTGCTAATGGTTTGGAAGATATAAGAAAATTGAGATTCAAGAACACTCTCCAGCACTACCAAGAATGAGTTAACAAAAACAAATACAAAGAAGGAGAAAAAGAAGAAAAAGAAGAAGAAAAAGAAATTGGGAAAAGAAATTGTATATATATTTTTTTTCATATCTTCTTAATGTATGTACACTTTTATATATATCAGATTCAATCCAAGCAATCAGTTGGGGTAACTTATTGCCAACAATTAAAGCAAACTACTTAATATCTTTACTATAACAGAAATAACGGAACTGAAATAGAATTTGAACTAAGTTTTTCGCCATCTTACTACCAACAACTCTAAGTTTCTTCCCTATATCAATACCTTCTCCTCAAGAGTAGCCTTGTCCTTAAGGCTAAAATTGTGAAAATCTCTGCTGAATGTTAAACAAATACTCTTAAATGGCATCCTTAGGAAAAGAGTTTTCCTAATGAACTAAAATTTAAGTAGCAAGTCTGTTGCACGTTTCACCATTCTTCTTATTAAAATAGCTATGGATTCTAAACTGCAAATATCACTTGGAACTAGTAGTTGGGAGCCAGATATATGGTAGGGCCTAATTTTTTCTTGAGTTGAAAAACATGACGTACGGGATGCAATTAAAAATCTAAAGGTAAGGCCAACTTATAGGCCATAGCTTGTACCTTATTGATAATCTAATAGGGCCTAAAGTACCTCAAAGATACTTCTAAAACTATCTATCTGTAAGAGAACTTTGCTTGTATGGTTAGAGTTTAAGGTAGACCTAGTCCCCAATATTATATGCCTATCTGATCAGTGTTTATCCACCTATGCCTTCGTTCTATTCTAGGCCTACAAGAGATAATGCTTTGATAATTACAACATTTTTTTTAGCTTGTAACTGTTGATCTATTTGATCCTCATTTGAATCACCAAGTATGTAAGGCAAGTTTATAGGAGGTGTATAGCCATAGAGAGATTCAAATGTAGTGCATTTGGTGGTTGTGTTGTAATCAGTATTATACCACCATTTTGCTAAAGTTAACCATTTATACTAGAACTTAGGTTGCTCTCAGGAAAGGTATTAAGGAATCTATTTACTACTTTTGTTTGCTCATTAGTTTAAGGCTGACAGGCAGTCGACAATCATAGGGAAACTTCTTTATTTTGAACAGTTCTTGCTAAAGTTTATGGGTAAATATTGGATCTCAATCACTCACTATGATGGTGGGAAGTCCATGTAGCTTGAATACATTGTTGATATAAGCTTTAGCTACCTCTGCAATTGTATAAGGGTGTTTCAACACAATAAAATGGGCATACTTGGTAAGCTGATCCACCACTACTAGAATAACATTCTTCTCTGGTGATGGTAGCCCTTCTATGAAATCCATACTCACTTGGGACCAAGCCTTAAAAGAAGTTGGTAGAGGTTGTAGTAGTCCAGGTAGAGCAGTTATGTCATATTTATACTTTTGACAAGTATCATATCTTCTAATATACTCTCAGACGTCCCTTTCTAAACCCTTCCAAAAGAAAACCATTGAGAGCCTCTTAACAGTAGTTTGCATGCCAGAGTGGCTACCTAACTCTTCATCATGGAAGAGTTGTATTAATTTGATTCTTAAGTTGTTGTTATTCTTTATTGCCAGACAACTTTTTTACCCCAATTGCTGATCATCCCATGAAGAGAGTAGGCAAGTTCATTTTGTCTTACTGCAATTGGTAAATAATTTCACTCAATCTGGAATCAGATACCCATTTTTTTGTATTTCAGTCATCAGCTTGCTAGGAACACTGAAAATTACCATTAAAAGTAACTCATTAGATTGTATTTGAGAGAAACATCAGCAGCTATATTTTTTTTACCGTTTTTGTAACTGATATCATAGTCATATTCTATTAGTTTAGTAAGACAATAATAATGGTAGGAAGACTAAATCGTTTGCTGAAAGAGATGTTTCAAACTCTGATGGTCTGTTCTGATGCTAAAATGTCTACTTGTGAGATAAAGTTGGCACCTGATGATAGCATATACAATTGCATATAGCTCTTTCTCATATACTAATAGAGACTAGTGCCTAAGTGACAAGGCTTTGCTGATGTATGCTATCGGATGCCCCCTTGCATGAAAACTACCCTAATTTCTATCCTTAAAATGTTTGTCTTTATACAAAATTCTTAAGTGATCTGATAGTCCCAAAATTAAAGATGAACTCATGGCCATTTTAAGCTCTCAAAAGGATGTATCTACTTTTTTTATTCTAGACCAATAATAAAACAATCAAAAGTCTGTAAAGGTCTTATAATTCCTTATAAAACTCTTGTAATAATCTGTGAGCCTTAAAAACTCTCTAAGCTGAGTACATTTTTGGGTACTAGCTAATTCTGTGTTGCAGCAATCTTCTTAGAATTTGTGGAAACCTTTTATGCAAAAATATAAGGCCTCAAATCCTCCATCTAAGGTTAAGCAAAGTAGCATTTGCTCCTCTTGGCTAGCAGTGGGTGATGTTGTAGTAGCTAGAATGTATATTCTGGGCGTTTTAAATGATCTTGCAATGCCTTACTATAGATCAATATGTCATCAAAGAAGACTAGGATAAACTTTTTCAAGAAAGGTCAAAATATAGCATTCATGAGACTCTAAAAGGTGGAGGGAATGTTAATGAAACCAAATGACATGGCTAGAAATTTGTAGTGCCCATTATGAGTCTTAAATGCAATCTTGCAGATGTCAAAAGAGTGCAAACAGTTCTGATGGTAACTTAACCTCAAATTAATTTTTGAGAACAAGGTGGATCCATGCATTTCATCGAGAAGTTTTTCAATAATAAAGATTAGATACTTATTTTTTATTGTCCCTTTGTTAAGCTCTTTATAATCAATGCACATTCTCCAATTATCATCTTTCTTTTTAACCAAAACTGAAGAATAAAATAGGCTACTACTAGGTTGTATCAAACCTGAATTAAGTAACTCTTGTGTTATCTTCTCAATTATGTCCTTCTACATAGCTAAGTGTCTATAGGGCCTGACTTTTACAGCCATGACTCCTTCTTTGAAAGGTATTTGGTAGCTATCACCCCCATGTGAGGGTAAGGTATGTGATGCATATTTGTCTAACAACTTTTACACTTCTATTAGAATCTCATATACTATCTCCATTTATACAATGCTTAGATAGGCCAAATTCTCACATAGTTGCAAGTTACATGGATAGACTGATGAACGCTTAGTGGTGCTAGATAATAGCTTATCAAGTTGCTTGCCCTTAATTGTTTTCAAAATTATTGCACTACCTCTCAACACATGCTTTTTCCTTTGAGTATTAAATTTCATCTAAAACTACTTGAAACCTCATTGGATTTCTCCAAGTGTTTCCAACCATTATACCCGAAGCACCATGTCATAGTTGCCTAATGGCAAAAAGAGCACATTAGTGGTGAATGTTGTGATTGTAGAGTAAAAGCTAACTACTTAACAACTTGATTATAACAAAAATAACAAAAAAATTTTTGAACTAAGCTTTATGCCATCTTACTGCTAACAGCTCCATAAGCCAAGCTATTAACATCAACAACCTTCACTTTCAAGGGACTAGTACTTGTTATTTTACACCCTAGTTACTTTGCCATCTCCATATTTTGGAAGTTATGAGTGCTACTTGAGTCCATTAAGACATGTAATGCTATTTGTTTGAAATGTGCCATTACCTTCATGGTATTATAGCCCTCTATTGTCATTCCACACATTACATGTGCCATTATCTATCTGAGGTTATCTTTTTCCTCCATTGTTGATTCGATGTCCTCACTGCTAGCTTTCTCGTCACCCTTACTAACTTTGATAGGGTAGAATTGCTTCTTGTTACATTTATGGCCTACTTTAAATTTCTCATCACACTAGAAGCAAATTCCCTTTGCCCTCTTATCATCAAATTAAGAAGTTATTCGAATCTTGGTGGAGTTGAGTGGGGGTTTCTTGGAGTAGGTTTGGTAAGTTTAGGTTAAGGCAATGTTGGTGGTACATTTCTTAGTGTCAGTAACAGTGGTAATTTCATGATATTATATGTGAATTCTTGGTGTAAAAATTTTAAAGATGACTCATGTAGCTAAGCCAAAGTAAAGGCATGGAACAAGGTTTTAGGCATAAACATCTTGAATGGTTGCTGGATTGTAGTTCTAAGCCCTTTTAAAAAGAAACTAATGGCATATTCTTTTGACACTTTAACTCTCCCCAATAAAGTCTCTAATTGATCTTTTAGTCAAAAACAGTATCTATTTCCCTGAGATTGAAAGGCTCTATCATGGGGTTACTAAAGAGCTTATCCTTAAATCTTGCTTTTGATGCTTCCATATGCTGCCCAAAAGATAAACTAATCGCCATTTAGTACTTAACCTAATTCTGATGCCATTATAATGTCTTTCCCTCCAAATTATCACTACTACCAACTTGACTTTTGTATCTTCAGGTGTTTGATCCACTTTAAAAAAATGTTGGCATTTATATAACAATCCCTTGAGATCAAACCCATTAAAATAAGGAAAGTCTATCTTGGATTGCTTCGTAGAAAAGTATTGCCCCCTTTTAGTCTATGCAGCATTAGTAGCCCTGCTTTTTGTAACTGAGTCATGATTGAGTATTGTTGCATATTAAGTGCAGTAATATCACTTCTTATAGTCAAAACAATCCTTTATTGGTTAATCTTGTTTTTCATGTAATTAATTGATCCAAAACTTAATTTAAGCACAAGTTTAATAAACCCATGTAGCAATTCGACTTTATAAACACAAAATCATTTTTTTCTCTTAGGTTTCAAACTCGTCACAAATCCATGACCTTAGAATTGTTTTATGCCATAAATCATAAAGGTTTCTAATGACTAACCTAGTGTTTAGTAACAAATATATGAATACTTCCAAAACAAAACCAACATGAGATTTGATGCTATGCGAGGTATTTTAATACTTGGTACATATTTAATAATGCGTGTTTTTATAAGGTGAACAACAAAACTAGAGAACCTAACTCTAATGCCACATATAAGATTTAATTAAGAACGTATCTCTAGCTATTGTTGATCAAGAACGCGACCTCACTCCAAGTACACGAAAACGAATATCTCCTATAAGCCTTCTGTTCTATTCCCTTTTCTTGATAAAATTACTTTATGATAGTGCACAAGCAATTATATAGATTAGATTGGGGACCTATACTAAAAAAACTAATTAGAATTATATCCTACTATTAAGGAATTTGTATTCTAATCAATAGATGCAGTAAGAGTTTTAACTCTTATTACTAGAGTTTCTATTTTGAATAGGATTTACTAGATGAAATCATCTAATATTAATTAAAAATGTTAATCTCTGTGGGCTACATAAAATCGAATACATTATGCATTTCGATAAATTTGAAGTTTTATTATTGTACCATTATCCATCATGTCATCTACAAACGAAGCCAAGAATTTATATTAAAAATCAAAATAAAAAGAATTAAATTATAGAGTTTTGAAAAAACTAAAATAAATTTTTATTAATTTTTCGAATGAACATAATTAAGTATCAAAGAATTTTTGAGAAGACGGGGCCAAAACCCCTGCCAACTCCTTAATCCACCCTAACGTCATTCTTAATGTGGAGGGTCCTGGATGCATAATGGTCTTCACATCCAGTAGTATACGTTTTTAATCAAGAAGCCTCTCCGGACTGCTCCTTGCATGCAAGCAATGAATACTTGAAATATAAATGTAGCTTTTACCCTACGTAGTTGTTCATGAGCTTTTAATTGAAATGCAGACTGGTTTGATAGATGCTGGATACAAAAATACTATACTGGGTTCCCGGATGAAACTCTATTGTATTTCCTGAAAGGAAGTTTAGACAGCCCCACTGAGGAAACTTCTTACTTGGATCAAATGTAAATGTTCGAACATCTCCCGGCTAATTAATTATTATTGTATCTGGAAACAAACTGTCATTGTTCTGTGGCTCTCTTGTTTGCTTTCAAGGATGATATCGGTGACAAATCTGTCTTCATGTTCAATTCTCTAGCCAAGGATGAAAAGAAGGCCTGGTCGAGAAACTTGAGCAACATAATTTACAGTCAAAGAGCCAGGAAGTCACACTTTCAATAGGTTTTCCAATTAAAACGAGGAAAAATTGAGGTACCTAGCATTTTTAGTGCATTGTGAATGTTGTTTGTGACGTCTCTTTGGTTATGCAACATGGAAACTTTTCAGCCTCCAGATTCTCTTGTTGGTATCTTCACGTCATTTTGAGACTAAATGTTTTTTCATTTTTTTTTTTTGATAACTTTATAACATTTATCACTATAAATAATATAATTAAATACTTTTACCGCTATAGAAGTAATATAAAATTCTATATTCTAATTGTGCAATTTATTTTAATTTGGAATGCCAGACAAGAAACTGTGTAACATCCAATAAAACAGCTTAATGTTAAAAAAAAATAAAGTTGAAATATGTCTCATTGGGCTATCAGTTTAGCTCTTTTGCTTCTAGTCATCACACCAACATTTGACGTTGCTGGATTACCCTTACCAGCATTGCTTGAGTTTTCCGCTTGTTACTCTGCTTTAATCTACTCTCTGCCCCACCAGTTCGCAGTCCATTCTCAGCCACTTGAGGTTTAACAGCACCACCTACTCTTTTGCCTTTTTCAACACAAGGCTGCTCAAGCGATTGCCTTGCTTCACAAGATGACTTTCCCTTACTAGACTTGTCGCCTTCTGGGGGTTCAGCTTCCATACATTATTTCAAATTGTTACGCTTAGCTTCCTCCAAAATTTAACTATTTGCACTCGACATTTCAGTAGCATCAGCAGCTGCATATGTCGTTCCTTCATGCCTGCTATTAGCCTGTTTACTGGATCCATCAGAGGGTTCCTCCCTAGCATTTCTGTCTTGTTGTGACTCTATCACAGTCATTAGCTCCCTATTAACCTGCCATGAGATGAGATGATGTCATCAGGAGAAATATTACGGTTGCAATTTAGTATTCCCATTTCATTTTGATCATAGGTGAACAAAAGCTAGCATCATTCAAGCTGATCATATTGCAGTACTCAAATTCTATTAAGATCCCTTTGCCAGACTCAAATGGATATTATAGATTATAATAATTCAAAGCATCTTTGAAAGGAGCTCTCCTTACACTGCAGACGTAAGCATAAAAGAAATTCACATGTTACACACCCTTTGCCCTCTAATATATCAAGACTAAGCATGACAACCTCTAAAATACCTGAGGATTCCGAAGAAATTCAGCTATATCATTGGAACAGGAAGGGCATTTCATTATGTTCTTCTGTGGTCGAAGTGTTCTCCTGCCTTCACATGTCCTCTGTCTGGTGAAACTTTGACCAGCAAAAACCTCCTCAAGACATGCTTTGTAAAAATTATGAGCACAAGGGGTTGTAAGTGGTGAAGTCATTACATCCCCACAGATTTGGCACTTAAACTCTACATGGCCAAGCACCCATCACCAAGGCTAGGTTCATTAGTAATATTTATTTGATATCATAAAAGTAACAGAACAATATAATATTGAGAGATGAAAATAACAGAAAAAAAGTTTGCAAGTACGGAAATGATTAGAACTAAACCTTTGAGAAGTTTATCTCTAGCAGACAATTTTCTTAGCTCTCCTCCTTTTGTTCCCCTCTACAATATTCCCACCATCCACTCGTTTTCTACTACAAGGAGGAGGTTTCTTCCACATCCAGCAACTTTTTACCTCCTGAGAAGTAGAAGTGAACATCTCAGTACATTTTAAATGTATAGCTAGGAGCCTGACAGAATTCTCAATAATAAAAGGCAGAGTTATGATTAAATTGCAAACAGATTGTGTCAAACATCCATTAAACCAATGTACGAATACCTAGAAGGTACAATCTACTCTGTTGGAACCAAAAAGTCAAAACTGGTTTCTTTTTGAAGAGAGAGACCGATTGAAGAAGTGAAATAAAACAGCATTAGCTTACATCATAGTCCCAGGATGGAGATCCCTTCCTTTCAGTTATATCAACTGCATTCTTCAACTCCTTGATGGCAGGAAGAGGCCTTGGGCGGTCACCATGTATATCACTGGAGATCCATCAGAGACATTATTATACACATATAGTGACATACATAGAGAAACGAGACATGGAGATGGGCAACAGACCATGTCCACGGGGCAGGATTGTTGTCACATCTAACAAAAAGATATCTACATACCTTATAACCCTAACAGAACCAACACATTGAGCAAACATAGTTAGCAATAGCAAGACTCTAGTTATTGGAAACATAACCAAATAAATCACGGTACATGTTTTCCATTTTTACACCAGCATTTCTCAATTCTATAGACTCCATCATAACGAACCCCTGCTTCCGGGGCATAACAAGAATGCTTTTCCTTATGGGATCTGTCAAGAAAGGGGGAAATAACTGTAAATAAAAGAAAATGTTCAATGACAATCAGCTTCTTTCTTCTAAATTCTGGATTGTACAAAGCAACAATGCAGACCAAACAAGGAAACATTTCACAAGCCATCAATTTGCAAACTCCATCCAGAAAATGTCAAGGAATACAGGGGGCAACAGACAAGTTGAGGAAGAACAAAATAAACCCCACATGCCGTAATGCATCAACGAGACGTTATTAAATTTAATTATCTTGAAAATAATCTGCCATTAACAGAAAACCACTGCTTTTACTTGGTTGACTTATCAACATACATTTCTAGATTTGCAAACAAATTGACTATATTCATATAAAATAGTTTAACTAGATTTATCCATTTAATAACCTAGCATGCACACTAAACATATCTTACATCTGAGATCATAAGTGATCATAATCTGTAACTTTGATTCAAACTCCTAAAACATCATGCCAGTCATTTAATGGGATCTGGGTAAAGAACCACTAGATTTCTACTTCATCAAACCATTAGAAAGACTAAAAGAGAGAATGTGTTCCAATATGCAAGGGAATTAGCTAAAGGAAAAAAAATTATTAATTATTGAGGTGTGAGGTTATGCTGGAAATTAGAATGCTTCTGAGTAAGGATAAACTATATCAGCAGAACCTACCTTACTACTCGGATAGGGTAGCCTTTTCTACAACTTCGTCGCAATGCTTCATTCAACTTCTCAAACTTCTGATCAAAGGATTGTGCCTTATTTGTGCGTTTATTGCCACTAAGATCCCTTCCTCCACTATATACCTCAGCAATAATATAATAAAGACTATCAAAATACAATGACAAACGAAAGATGGATACATATTAGTTATATAGCAAACAGCAACAATAAACCTTCCTGTGTAAAGGAACCATTCACCATGGTCCTCATCGTCAATATATCCTCCAGAAAGGGCCACCGACTGTGCACCATATTTTTCCTGACCAGATATCCCTGCTACATGAGGAAGGTGAGCACCCCATTGCCTGCATTCCATCCTATCCTCCCAGGCCTCACCAACCAACACACCTTGCTTTCTCTGAGGATCATTTTCTGCTAGAATTGGCCCAAAGTGATCAGGGGGCACTGTAACAAAGATCTTTCCACTACAAGCATTGGCCTTTCCAGGTTTTCTAGCTCGCTCAGTGGTGTATGCCTTATCCGGCCGGTTTTGATTATGGACAAAATGGTATACTTTTGGTGCTCCCTCTGTAACATTGGATTTTTCCATCTTTGCCATTCGAATAGCAATGACCAATGCAGAGTTAATTCGAGGTTGGCTAGCCATTGTTGATGGAATCTGATTGCGACAATTTGCACATGTCCGCTTTCCTTGTGCAACCCATTTCTGAAAACACTTCAGGCAGAGGTTGTGGCCACATGGTGTCTAAAAGAAGGAAAGAGAGTGTCATGAGCATTTGCCAAACAGCAATGGTTAAGAGTAGACTCAGCCTTCTTCTACCAGCAGGCAATACACACATTCAGAAAACCATGTTCAGTTTTGAACTGGTTCATAAGCATCACATCTTCAGAGAACTTCCCACTAGCAACCCATTAAGAAATTAGATGACAAGCAACTCAGAAAGCAGTAACTAAACAGGTTTCAGTGCTTAGTCTCACTTATTAAAGGAATCATTCAATTTACTATGTTGTCTCCCTCGGCATATAGAATTATATATATAAATATATATATATATTATATGGTTTTCTGGCAAGAAGAACAAAATATAAGCACAAAGCACCCATTAATCATTGTTCAAGGTTTCAATTCTTGGAATTGTCATTAAGATTATTATCAGGTAGTTTTAATTTCAAAGGTAGAATTAAAAGTCTGTTACACATTTTTACTATAAATTTAAAAAATAAATAAATAAATAAAATAATTTGTTAATGTTGCTTATGAAGTTACGAATTAAAATATCAAAAACTTTCTCCGGCCACTAATAATTAAAAATAATTGTGCTGATACTGTGCAGAGTTGAAGCTTTCTTTACTTAAAACTACAACCACTAATTAAAATATCAAAAAGCGATAAAGTAAAACGAAATTAATAGTCTCATTATGGCTAAAAAAAATATGACTAGGCTAGTAATCATTTTATCATGGACAACCTTCTCTTAGCCCTCCATTGGAAACTACCCTGTTTTGCTTGTGAACTGAACTGTTGAAACCACTATATCTAACACGTCGTTTACTCTATTTTTTATTATTAACTATACAAACATAACAACGGAAAATCAACCATGCATCAAATCCAGAATCAATGAGCATAATAAATAATTTTAAAGGAAAAAAAAAAGAAAGAAAGAAAAGATACTGAGCTAACCGTTACAGGTCTCTCCAGTAACTGCATGCAAATTGAACAGCAGATATTTTCATCAAGGATAGAAAGGACATAGTTATCACCGTTGATCCTCTCGTTGTTTTTCACGTTTTTACCGTCGTCGTCCGACGATCGAGCTCCGCCACCGCTGACCAGCTCCTGCCTCCTCCTGGCTTTCTCCAATTCGGTTAGCGAATCATCCGACTCGATCTCCTTTATCGCCAAGACGAGCCCGTCGGCGATTCCAGTTTTCCCGGCGATCGAGGGAGGAGGAAGATAAGGATGATCCTTGAGGGAGCAATCAGGGCAGTCCCAACGGAGAGCGTCGGCAAGGGTTTGAGGGTGAGCGAAGGAGGGGAGGCAAGTCACGTGCCATGGAGTGGCACATGTCCTGCACGAGAGGTTGTCGTCGGACGACGGCTTCTTCTTGCAGGTCATGCAAATGCCGTCTCCATCGCAAGGGAGCTGGCTAACGTTCGCCATCAGAGTAAAGTAAATAAGTAAAGAAACGAAGATCGCGGATCCTTGTCCAATTTTCTTTATAGAGATGGAGAAAAACGGAAATTCCGTGGTGAATTATGTCTGAAAATTTCAATTTCTATCTAACATTTACGTTCCTATTTTTGGAAAGTAGTAGGTTTGCAATTTTTCAGTACACTCCAGTCTTCTACTTTACTAAAAAAGTAACTATAATGCAAAATCTTTTGTCTTTAGTGTTACTAGACTTTTATCCAATTATATTAATAGAAAATTTTTAAAAAACAAAAATCTATTTTTCTATTGTACACGATAAATAGGTTTTTTGATGAACTTGATTCGATTGGATTGTATACATTTATATTTTAATAATATTATTTTTATGTTATATAATATTTTAATTATTTATCGTATTATATAATTATGATATATTTAATATTATCATTAAAAAGTATATATTTAATAAATAAAAAATAATATAATAAATACAAAATGTTTAAATACAATTAATATCATATGTTTAATACATATATTATATTTTTATTTAAAAATTTATAATATTTAATATTTTTATCATATTTATAAAAAAAGAAAAGAAAAGGAAAACCAAACACGTCATTAATCGTCAAATCTAAAATCAGGCTTGCATCTTATGATAAAAAAAAATCAAGCTTACATCTTTAAATTTAAAGGCTAAGCTTGGGTAACCTAGGCTTTTTTATTAAAATAATTTTTTTATTTACGTAAATAAGTCGTTTTTAAATTACTTATCGAAATAGGCTAAATTTGAAAATTAGTTGAGAAATCACCATTTCAAATGATGATTTCTCAATTGTAAAATTTAGTTACAAAATCATCAAATCAGATGCCGATTTCTTAACTTGTTATAAGAAATCGACAAAAAAAATTACGATTTCTCATCAATTTTAAATCTGGCCAACCAAATTTAATAATTAATCTAAGTTGTTTTTTTTTAAATTATAAGGGTCACTTACCTATGACCCTTATAATTTAGGCTTTTGCAACGTTTACAGAGGGGATATGAATATGACAGAAGTAGTATCCCTCTAAGGTCACGAGTACTGTTACCCGTGGCCTTTACCTGATGGAGGGACAGAGGGAGCTCTCTATAAAAGGAGCTCCCTTCTTTGATAGAGAGCTTATAAAACAAAAAAAAAATTCTACGAAAAGAATATAATCAAGTTAAGGTGTTATTAAAAGTTAAGTAATTGAGTTAAAGCTTTTTTACAGGTATGATTTAATTTTATTCGTAAAAGTAATTTTC